>JAWWEX010000059.1:9539728-9550054 GCA_035583215.1 Arremon brunneinucha | reverse complement strand
TGGCCATGGACAGCAGAGATCTCCTGGAGGGAGGGTTGGCTGTGGGAGAGATAAAGGAAAAACTGCCCCATGGACAGCAGAGAACTGCCCCAGCTCTGATAGATGGCAATAGAGTACACACCCAGCTACACCTTGTAACCTGAGACATCAGTGCATTCTACTCCATCCTGGCTCTGCTCAGTTCTGTGCTTGCTGTGCATCATCTGGTCTCATCCAGCAGCCCTGCATTGTTCCTGACATGGGGAGCTTTGGGGTCAGCAGTGGCCAGGACTGGAAACTGATGCTGGGTTTGTCTCTCACACAGTTTGGGTTTTCTGGCCCTGAGTAAGGCCGTGCCCAGGAGCAGCAGCTGCAGGATGTGGAGATGCTACTCAAGGTGCATCACGTCCTTTGCTCCTCTCAGAAGATGGGCAGGATTCTCTGCTCTTTTACTGTGGAGCTGGTGCAAGGGTGCTTTTTTCTGAGGAGATGTTTGAAGTTTTCTTGCTTTGTCCATGTCCCCTGACCTGATCTCCCAAATCAGGAGAACTGTGGCTCTTCACTACCTGTCTGTGCAAGTCCCAAATATCACATGGGTGTCCTTCTCTTAGACGCTTGTTTCTAAATTGGAAGCTGCCAAGCAGACGCCTGCTTTGGGATTTAAAGTTGGAGGGGGTGGCAGGGAATTAAGGAGTTTCTGGGTGTCTGATAGCAGTGTTTGGTGTGTGGATGTTGAGGAGGAAGGAGTTTACAGAGTAGGAAATGTGCTGAGCCCCACTCAGAGGCTTCTCTGCTCACCACAGTTGTCTCCAGACCTGAGCACAGAGCTGGGGCTGTGTTCACAACCTTTGTTAAATTCCCCTGGGACTCTCACCTGCAGCTGTCTGACCTGGCCACTTTGCCTCAGGCTGCCTTGTGGAACCTGAAGATCTAAGCCAGACTAGAGAGGTACTGGGTGTGGTGTTTCCTTGCACTGAGGGTGCTTTGGAAGCCCCAGCAGGCTCTGCAATGCAGTATTTGGTGACAGCTTTTATCTTGTTAATGAGTTATCTGCTCACCCAGACCTTTGATCAGCTGTTTACTATTACCATTTTATTGCCCATCCCTCACATTTTGGTGCATGCTACAAAAGCTGTTTGTGGGGTGGGAGGGGAAGTCAAAATAAACAGTGGAGAGTTCCCAGGACAATGGTGGCACTGAGGGAAGGGTGAGGGTCCCTGCCTGTCACTGCACTGCAGCATGGGGTGGGTGAGGTGATGCTGAGCACCTCAGGCCAAGATGCCTCCTGTGCAGCACCAAACACTGCAGCACCTCTGGAATTGTGTTGGCTTGTGCAGAAAGGACATCAGGACCCTCCACCAGGGGATGAGGGCAAGCTCTGCTCCTGTTGCTGGAACCCATGGATGCCTTGAAGGAAGGGGTTTCATCCAGTAACTGGAACTGTCTGCAACATCCACTCACACCTTCACCCCCAGCTGCTTCTCTCTTGTCCCTCAGTGCTGCCTGGGGGAGTCTGCAGTGGGCAGTGGTGAAATGGCAGCACCCCTCACACCCCAGCAGCCACGGGAGGAGCAGCAGCAGCTCCCACCTGCAGATCCCACCTGAGAACTCCCAGTCCCAAACAAGGGAGCACAGGAGCACCACTCTGCTGCCCAGCACAACAGGGAGTGTGGCAAATGGAAAGATAGAAACTTCCACAGACTCTGAAGGGTTTGATCTGCAGCCTTGGGAGAAGCTTGGATTGATGTAAAAATAAAGTACACAGACATTAAGTAGAAAAATCATAAACTTATATTTTTATAATTATGACTACATAGTTATAGTAAGTAAGAATATGCCTTGAGTAAGTGAGAAACTGTATTGATAAGATGGTGAAGGGTTTATAATGTAGGGATGTAATTGTACAGAGCAAGCTAAGAGTTTAGGTGTTATAATCAAAGCATATCTGTGTACATGTGATAATAGCCCACTGGATAAAAGTATCCACAGTGCAGTAGAAGTAAGTAAAGGTGATAGGTTAGAAAAGCAAAATAAGCTTTGTGGCAGCTGTCCATAGGATTAGAAAGTTACATATTGTCTTGTAATGAAGAACTTGTGACCACTTTGAGCTATGGCCAACTGCTTGCTCTTGTAAGTCTCACAGCCTCTGAGACTGAAGTTTATCTGAGCAATAAATCATTATTAGCCTGACTGTGGAGCCATCCCTTGGATAGTAAAAAGGGAGAGATCTCAAAGTCTCTGTGGTTGAGATGACCCTGAGGTGTTGGAAAGTCTCTTTTTCCCAGCCCCACAATTGAAGGAAGAGGTCAGGATTCCTTGGCTGTGATTTTCAAGGTTGTTTATTTTCTGTATAGATAACAGAAAATAAACATAATAAAATAAATATTCTTTTTCTGACCTGATGAGGTCTGTCTAGCAAGTTGGTCCATGGCACACTGACCGCCTTCAGGGCGGTGTTAGTTTTTTATACTAAGAACTACCTGTACTTTATTTACAATAATTTTCCAATACCTATCACCTATGTTAGACAGTCTGTCTCTAAACCAGTCCAAAAGTGTCACCATCACACAGAAGATGGAGGCTAAGAAGAAGAAAGAGGAAGGACAAGGCACGCCCAAATCCCTCCATCTTGGCTTCTGAACTCCCATTCTAAAAACCCCAAAATTCTACTTTTCCATCTTGTGACAAACTAACTATTATTGGAATAATTACCAATATAACTGGATGGGACGTGCCTGAGCTTGTGTGGCCCTTGGTGCTTGACCAAAAAGCAGCAACTGTGGTGTTTCACCCCAGAGACACTTTTGGCTGGCTGGATGTGTGGTGTTCCACCCCACAGACACTTTTGGCTGGCTGGGTGTGTGGTGTTTCACTCCACAGACACTTTTGGCTGGCTGGATGTGTGGTGTTCCACCCCACAGACACTTTGGGCTGGCTGGGTGTGTGGTGTTTCACTCCACAGACACTTTTGGCTGGCTGGGTGAGTGGTGTTTCACCCCACAGACACTTTTGGCTGGCTGCTGCTGCTGCATCTGGGCACGTGGAGACAAGTCCAGGCATGCAGGAACTCTGGTGGTCCTCAGGTTTACCTCTGAAGAAGAAGCTTTAAGGTGATGGTGAAGGAAAAGGAGTCAGTTCTGATGGAGGGTTTGGATCCAGAGCTTTATTCTGGCCCACAGGCCTCTGAACCCAGCACCAGCTCCAACAGAACTCTCAGTCGCGTGATTTGCTTGCCCTTTTACCCCGGGGAGAGGGGCAGGGAAGGAACATGAGGGACCACCAACCAGAGGGGGAAGTCTCAAGGGACAGAGGACACCTGGATGGCCCAATGTCCCTTCAGGGGTGGAGGGCATCTTTTGAATTCTGCCAGTCACTCGATGGCCTTCTGGAATGCCAGGACTGACAGATAGCGCTGAGCAGGGGTCAGGGTGTGGGAAGGAGAGGTGACTGACACACCTGGGGAAGAAATCTACCGGGAGAAACCCCGGGGTATCTGAGGCAAACCATGACATCACGCTGCAACAAACTGTCATTCTCCTTAAACTCTCATGGCTTGTAAATCTTCACACAAAGTTGGTGATTTTCTCCATGGTTTAAAATCAAAGGCACAGGTGTCTTTAGCTCTGTGCCAAGGTTTCTGAGCTCCCTGACAGGGCAGCCAGAGGGATGTCCTGGGTTCCAACAGGCTCAGGCTCTGTGTCCTGCAGGTGATAGAAGGGAACACCGACACCTACGACGTGGTGCTGAAGGACCTGCGGCCGCCCATCATCGCGCGCTTCGTGCGCCTCATCCCCGTCACCAAGGCGCCCATGACCGTGTGCATGAGGGTGGAGCTCTACGGCTGCGTCTGGCACGGTGAGCCCTCCCTGCTGCCACCTTCCTCTCCACAGAGAAAAGCAAGGCACACTTCTTCCTAAGGATTTCTGAGATTCATGTTCTCTGAACCTCATAGAAAGGGAAAACACAATTCTTATCGCTTGCTGTGCCTGTGTTGTGCCAGAGTAGAATGCAATATGGAGATTGTTTATCCAAAGTGAGGATGCTTTGTTTCCTTGGCCTGTCAGGGCCAGCTCTGTGTGTGTGTGTGTGTGTGTGTGTGAGGAGATTCAGTGCAGTGTGAGCAGGTGTGTGCAGAGTGAGTGCTTGGCAGATTCAGTTTAGATGAAATGTATATAGTATAGTATAATAAAGTAATTAATTAGCCTTCTGATATCCATAGAATCCTCCTCATTGTTCTCTCCCCTTTGTCAGAGTTGCCTTTGATTTACAATACCTCCCCAGCAGCCCTGCCTGGGGCTCTCCTGCACCCATAGGTGTGCAGAGGGGACCCCTGGCACTCGTGCTATTGGTCTGTGTCACATACAGAAATGTCACACACACACAGGTGTTGGGAGGCTGCTGCTGCATTTCTGAGGTGCATGGCCTTGTTTTTCAGATGGTTTGGCATCCTACAGCATCCCTGAAGGAGGGACAATAGCAGCTCCTGGCTTCCCCATTGTTTATCTGAATGACTCGACCTACGATGGCTACCAGGAACGCAGGTGGGAGAAGCTGTCCTGTTCGCTCTCTGTCACTGTGCAAATTCTTCCCTAGTCACCCTGTCACTGGAACCTTGTATCCCAAATACTGGAATAAATCACATGGGACTCCATGTTTTTCATGGTGCAACAAGCCCATTCTTTATTCACAGAACTCCTTTTTATACAGTTTTGCAGACCTCATGTGTGAGTCCCATTGGTTAGCAGCTTTCTTGCCAATTACTTTATTGGTTATTAACAAGTTGCTATTCTGTATTAATTGGTCACTCAAACCCTTGGTGTGTACATGCAGAAAAAGTTCTTTGTGAGAGATAATTTTATTTTTTCTAACAGTGTAAAAGCAATTTATGCAGGTACTAGTTGTTTTTCACCCAGGAATAAACTGTTATGCTAATCAACTGCTCTCACTAAGATTGTTTTCACATAGGGAATTAGAAAGGGCTAGCCTGACAAGGAGAGCAGGTTTGATTTTGTGAAGCCTTTCTTTATGATTTTCCTACCATATGGCAACACCAAACAGTTCTTCGTGCTTGGAGGACGTTGGAAAATGCTGGGTAACAATGTCTTGATGTATAAACATCTGTTGGTTTCAAGCTGGGCTGACACAGTAGAGTCTAGAGTGGATATTTTTAAAAGAAAGGTTTTTATGTACAGAGTAGGTGTTGCATGTTAGCACCAGCTTAGGAACCTGGGCCTGCTGGACAGCTGGTCCCTGGGGCTGTCAGGGAGCTGCAGATGTAAGCACAAAACCCAACCTGCTGAGCCAGGACTCCTTGAAACTACTTAACCTGTAGTTCACATGCCTGACTGGACTGGAAGTAGGAATGTGCCTCTTCCAGCTGTTAATCCTGGCTTGGAGGCACCTGTACCTGTGCTCTAGTGACAGGAGGGCTCACCTGGGGTGGACTTTCAGAGCCAAGGACTTGCAGAGGGGTCAGAGTTGTGCCACACTGGCATCTTCTACTCTGGGACAGTGCTGGGAAACTGAGGGGCTCTGCACCCTCACACAGGAGTGGGGTGAGGCAGGGTCCTGGGAAAGAATCCAGTCAGCCTTGGAAAGAGCCAGTAACACTCTTCTCTCAGGAGCAATGCCAGAAATGATCCTGGTTAGGCCTGGCTGTGGCTCATGAGCTGCCCATGGTCTCACTTCCCACTTCCCTGCCTTTCTGTGCCTGCCTGCCTGCAGGACGTTCCCCCAGCAGAGGATGGAGCAGTGTTCCTGCCATGCCTGGTGAGATGCTGCAGCTCCAGCTCTGTTGGCAGAACACACAGTGTCATTTTCCGGTGTCTGTTTTTGTTCTCCAAGGCTCTGCCTGTTGCTCAGCTTTGCTGTTGGTTCTTCACAGCAGTGCAAAAACTTCTGCCTTTTCCCAGGCTGGGAATGGTGCTAAAATCCCAGCCCAAACAACATCCAGGTGGTGCTGCATGAGAGCAGTGAGGGAGTTCTTGCCCAGGATGGGTCAAGAGCAGGAAAATGGAAGTTTGCTGGTACCAGTTGAAAGATGCATGTGGTTTCCCACTGGAGCTCTGTCTGACTGTTGGTTCTCCCTGGCCAGGCACCTGTATGGAGGGCTGGGCCAGCTCACAGATGGAGTTCTGGGGCTGGATGACTTCACCCAGAGCCACCAGTACCGCGTGTGGCCGGGCTATGACTACGTGGGCTGGAGGAACGAGAGCTTCAGCACGGGCGCCGTGCAGATGGAGTTCCAGTTTGACCGTCCCAGGAACTTCACCTCCATGAAGGTAACTCAGCCTGCTCCCTCTCCAGGGGACAGCCTGTAGGGCTGGGGGCTTCCAGGTTGTCCCTTTGGAGCATTGGATGGGTTGGAAGGGATTTGGAAGCTCCACCCACTTCCACAGGCAGGGACACCTTTCCCTAGACCAGGTTGCTCCAAGCCCCATCCAACCTGGCCTTGAGAACTCCTCCCAAAGCAGAAGAGGACTTTGAAGCTCTACCCTCTTCCACAGGCAGGGACACCTTCCACTAGACCAGGTTGCTCCAACCCCATCCAACCTGGCCTTGAGAACTTTTCCCTGTATCCTCCTGAATCCAGAATCTGAGCAGGAGATATCCCAAGTTTTCCAGCATAGACAGATGAAGCAGGTGAGCACTTGCTTCTTCAGAGCTCACACTCTCCTCCCAGTATTTGGCTTGAAGGAATAAAAAGCAGAAACCTGAAGCAGTTTTTAGGCAGCTGAGATGGATTTAGGATGTAGGATTTACTGACCCTTGAGGAAAAGGGACGTGACTGTGCTTCCATTTTGACCAAACATTTCTGTGGATGCCTCAGCCTGTGCTTGTGCTGTGGGAAATTCTTTAAACACACAGGAAAAGCACGAGTTGAACTTTGAGTTTGTAGTAAACAGCAGGATCTTTTAAAAAGGATTGGTGGCTTTTCTTGTAGAGATTTCAAATGAAGGAGAACCCACCATATCCTTAAGTAAATTGTTTTGGTGGTTACTTACTCTGGTTTTATTTCGTCTATTTTTAACTTGCAACCCTTGGCTGTTTGCCTGCTTTTGCTGGCAAAAAAAGAGCCCTGCGTTCTCAGGAACCTTCTACTTCTAAACCATGATTAAACCACTCTTTTAATCTTTGCTTCAGTAAACTAAGCTGGCAGATTTCTCAATGCCTTCTGGTGAGACCAAGGGTCATTTTTGGAGCAGTCACCCAATTCTTTCTTCCTTTGCTGATTACTCTTTTTGGTACAGAATCTGGATCTGGATGCAGGCTTTCCATCAAATTGCATAAAAGAATGGTACCAATTTCCTGCTTTTGGACGATTCCTCTTTGTTTGTGAATCTTGTGATGATATTAATCCTCCAAGCCAAGAGAGAGGGAGCCAGTGGTCATTAAGGCTTTGGGATCATGTTAAAAATCAGTTCCAAGTTATTAGTGTCCAGGATAAAGGTCCAGTGTGGAAAGCATCACTTAGATTTTGTCCCTGAGTTCACTGCCCTGACATGAGTCAGTCCTTGAGATTATTTTAGGAAACTCCCTCCCTCCCTCCTATTTAGTTTATTTTATTGCTGGTGATTCTGCTGTCTCCCTCAGGCCATTGAAAAAAGCAGCAAATAATTTTGGTTTAGGAATGCATTCCTCTTAGAAAAACAGAAGAATTTGTGCCTTAAAATTTGTAAGGCTTACTAGTTGATAATGTTTAATCAAATTAATATAATACACAAGCCTACACTATGCTAATTGGGGACAGATGCCTTCCAAAAATCTGTCTCATAAACACAACCATCCTGATAAACCAAACATATCAGATCATAAGAAGAGCTATTTCATCTAGCATCTAATTAAAAAGCTGTTCTGATTAGCATAAATTAATCTTCATTATTTATTGAATGTTGCCTCCTTCAGTTTTGCATTTCTTTTGTACAGGCCAAGTGGTCTGTGGATAATTTTTGCATCTTCTTATCTGATAGCTTTATCCCAGTCCTCTGAGCTTTCCCAGTATCCAATAAACTATTAAAAATTAATGTCAGTAACATTGCAACTGCATTGCATAGGCTTGCAGGCTGTAAAATTGGACTTTAGTAGGAGATGTTTGCAATAGAAAATGTCTCTGTGTCAGTCCAGGATGGAAACAAATCCAACTCCTGTCCAAATAAGGCACAAATTGCATATTCCAGGCATCAGGCTTTCCTGCCTGCTTATGAATGACTGCTTCTCCTTATTGAATAATGTTGTCTCAGCTTCATCTGGTCTTAATTACATGCACATACCCTCCTTTTGTCTTTTTGCTGCTCATCAGGCCTGTTGTCCTCATTAGTGCTTCACTGCAGGACCTTGCAGAAGCCAAGCAATTAATGGGGTTCAGGGCTGTAGGGGATTTGGGAACTGCTGCTGTCACAGTGGCAAATACTCCACAGTCACCAGGAAATCATTCCTGGGGTCTCTGGGAGGGGCTGGGCCACTGTGGCTGTGGGAATGGAGCAGGCTGAGGGATGCTGAAGGCTTTGAGTCGCCTTATTTCTGCTGGTTGCTGGTCAGTGGCCACAGTGCTGAGATATTGTGATCCTGAGCTTCAGGTCTGCAAAACAGAGCTCAAGCTGATGCTGAACCACCAGGAGAATGGGATGGATGCAGGCTTGGGTGATGGTTTCCCTAAAACTCAGACCCTTAGTTGTCTTCAAGGTGTGCAACCAGAGCAGGGGTATGTCAGGGGGTTTGTCACACTGCTTGGGTTTGTCCTGGTTTGTGGCTTTTGGAAGGAATTAGCTTAGGCTGCAGCTGCTAAAAGTTTCTAAATGCAGAGAAATTTGGGACACAATTCTCATCTAATGGCAGAGATCAATTGTGATATGTCATAGCTTGAGCTGGTCCCTCAAGAGAGGGACCAAAGACAAAGAAATCCCTCAGACCCCTCATGCCAGGAGGGACAGAAGAAGAACCCAAGAGCAGTATCAGGGTCTGGAATTCTCCATGCTCTTCTCTGTTTCATCACCAAGTGGCTGCTGTGCCATTGTTTCCACATTGCCTCTCAGACTGGTTTCTGTGGGGGATTTGGTGGGTTCAGTAGTTCATTTTTTAACAGGCTTGTTCCAGTTCACAGACCAGAATCTATGGGCTGTCCACCCCAGCTATTGATCTTTGAGTAATATTTAAGCTGCAGCTTTGTTATTCTAACTATTATTAATGATCAGATTGTTACATACAAGTTTCACTACAATCCATCTTTACTATTATTAATGATCAGATTATTAGCTCCAGGCCTCTTTCCAATCCATTTTTGACTTGCTGAACAGAGCCATGTAGTTCAAATAAAGTTCAGTTTGTGGCCTAACAATTCCAGCTACTTATGTCAAGCAATTCAAATAATACCAAATTTTTAACACTAAGAGTTTAGGTGTGTTTTTTTTCTTTCCCTTCTTAGGTTAAATGTTCAAAGAAAATTGGTCTGCAAGGCTTAGATTAGTACGATTAATCAACTTTGGGTAACCCTTGGTAAAGGGTTATCCAAAATTGATTAATCATACTAATCTAAAGTTGACCATTGATTAATCAATCAAAGATTTGCTTGATTGATTTCTATATGGGTCTTTTGAAGAGCCTGCCAGGATCTGACCATTAATGTAGCTTTTGCTGATAAAATTCAGAGCTGTTTCAGAACAGCTTTTTGCCCAGAGTGCTTATTGCACACTGGAAGAAGTCGCTCATTCTGCATTCATACAGGGACATACTGGGAATGGAAAATTTTCATGAGTGGAACACCCTTGGGGCTTGATTTAGGTGCCAGTAAATCTCCTCTCTGATGGATCCCTTCTCCTTTTCCCAGGTGCACTGCAACAACATGTTCTCCAAGGGGGTGAAGATCTTCCAGAGGGTGGAGTGTCTGTTCAAGCCCAGGCTGATCGCAGACTGGGAGCCCGAGCCCGTGGGGGTGGCCACGGTGCTGGATGACAAAAACCCCAGTGCCAGGTTTGTCACCGTGCCCCTGCAGCAGCGCGTGGGCAAGGCCATCCTGTGCCGCTTCTACTTCGCTGACACCTGGATGATGATGAGCGAGATTTCCTTCCAGTCAGGTGAGGCTCCCACAGCCAGGCACTCCTGGAGAGCACAGGGAGCACAGGAGCTGCTGTGGCAGTGCAGGGTGTGTGGGGTGGATGGGACAGTGGCTGCACAGGGAGCACAGGAGCTGCTGTGGCAGTGCAGGATGTGTGGGGTGGGTGGGACAGTGGCTGCACAGGGGCAGGAGGAGGTTGTATCTCGGTCTCGGGTTGCTGTTGATAATTGCTGCCCCAGATGTGCAGGATGTCTCTGCTTCAGCCCATGCAGCTGAAGAACGAGTCTGGACTCTTC
>JAWWEX010000059.1:9527851-9539119 GCA_035583215.1 Arremon brunneinucha | reverse complement strand
CAGTGCACTTCTACTCTAAACCAATCCCAAAGTGCCAACATCACTGCAGAAAATGGAGAACAAGAAGAAGAAAGAAGGACTAGATACACCCAGATTCCTCCATCTTGTCCCCATAACCCCCATACCAAAAATCCTAAAATCTACATTTTCACCCTGTGAAGATTTTATTATTACACCACTCAAATCTGTGTGACTTTCAGGTCCTCATACAAAGCTGGTGACTTGCTCCAAGGGTCAAAATCAAATCCCCAGGTGTTCTGGGCTGTGTGCCAGGGTCTCTGAGCCCCCCGACGAGGTTCTCAGCAGCTCTGGACATCCAAAGGGATGTGCTGAGTTCCGACATCTCGGGGTCTCTAGCCAGCTTGCCTCCTGAACCCCCATTCTAAAAACCCCAAAATCTACTTTTTCACCCTGTGATAAATCACTATCACTATTCACTATCATTCTACTTAAACTTTCGTGGCTTGTAATCCTTCATATAAAGGTTGGTAATTGTTTTTTTCAAGGGCTAAATCAAAGGCACAGGGGTCTTGGACTCTGTGCCGAGACCTGACAGGGTCTCCAGTCCTCCAGGGCAGCCAGAGGAATTTTCTGGGTTCCCACAGTTGTACAACCACCAGGACTGACAGGGAAAGGTGTGGCTGTAGCTTTCTACTCCAAAGTCTTTAATCAGCTATAGTGAGAGGACATTCCTGAGGGAGGAATTCCCTGGGTGCTGCTTGCTGCTTACCTTGCAGACAGCAGCCCCTCCTGTTCCTGATGTGCTGCCTGAACAGCAGCCCCATCCTGCTGGGCTGGGATTGCAGGGAATGCTGGCAGGAGCAGGGAGGGTTTGCTGGGCTGACACTCTGCCCTTCCTTCCACAGACATGGAGAGTGTGAATCCCAGTTTTGTCACGGCAGCCACAAGCACCACAGAGCTCCTGGAAACAGAGCACAACGCTACTGAGGGCACCTGGGGTAAGGACTTCTGCCCCTTGGCCATGCCAGGGGCTCAGGTGTTGGGGAATTTCACAGGAACATCCCAGGTTATTTGGTATTTCCTTCCATTTCTGGAGGTCTGGAGATGGCCTGACCAGTGCCTGGTGCACAGGGCAGCATGTGACAGTCCCTGAGCCTCAGTTGGCCAGGGCTGCCCCAGAACGTGGGCTGGGGACTTGTGTGGAGCACTGCCTGCTCTAGGATGGATCCACTGCAGGAATCTCTTCTGCTCACAGCAATCTTTGATTGCAGAAGTTCTCTGCATAGTTCTTAGCTCTTTAAGCCTTCAAAATGAGAATTTCTGCTAAGAGCAATTGTGAACACAGTTGGTGTTAATGTTCAGGGAGCTGCCCAAGATCTTTTCTCTACCAGGTTGTAGGGAGTTTGCTGGCACAGAAAACCTCTGGTGCTTTAACCCCAGATTCTCCTTCTCTGTGATTGCAGGAACCACATCTTCTGTGACCAGCACCTGGATAGGGGAGAAGGCAGATGACTCCAACACCTCCATCCTCGTGGGCTGCCTTGTGGCTATCATTCTGCTGCTCCTGATGATTATAATCATCATTCTTTGGAAGCAATATGTTCAAAAAAGGTTGGAAAAGGTAATACAATGGGGCTATTTTGTAGACACAAGCTCAGAACTAATCATTAACCCTAATGAGCTCAGAACAATGTGAAAAGCACAGCTCCATGGAGTGGCTAAAGCTGCTGTCACAGCAGGGGAGGATGCCAGCCCTGTCCAAGATATTACTGGAAGTTGATGTGGTTGCAGCCAAGTCGTTACTTAACAGCTGAACATTGCCTCAGTGTTTTGGTTTGGTTTTCCCCTCTCCTCTGCAGGCCCCACGTCGAATCCTGGAGGAGGATGCCACCGTTCGCCTCTCCTTCTACAGCTACACCATTGCCAACAACCAGACCCAGATCCACCAGTCAAACCCCACCTATGAACGTGCTTTCCCACTGGATTTGGAGTACCACCAGCCAGCTACACTGCTCCAGAAGCTTCCAGAGCTCTCCCAAAGTGCAGAGGATTCAGGTAACATCATCAGTCTCCGGAAGCTGCATGTTTCTTCTTTTATTATTTCTGTCAGGTTGTAAAATGTGCCACTTGTCAGTGTTCAAGTTGCCATCTTTGGCTGCTGTGCAATGCAATAACCCAGGGAGCTCAGGCAGAGTTGTGGAACACTGGCACTTCTTGGCATGGAGCTGTGACAGCTGGAGCAGCAGTCCCACTAGAGGGTCTGGCCTTTTATTGTTTTATTTGAAGACTGTTTATTTATTACCCAGGTCATCTTTGAGCAGCTGGTTTGGGCAGTCAGAGCAATCACACATCATTTGTGGAGATGCTGCCTGCAGCACTTTTGGGAGAAGATCTTTAACACCTTTTCCTGCAGCCAGGGCTCTGAAATTCCTGCAGAAACACCAGAAGGAAATAGAGCAGGGAATTGTCTGTGGTGTCCTGGCTTCCAGCCCCTGGGGAGCTTTTGGACCCCCACAGAAGGGAATGTTTCCAACAGTGTTTGGTACTCAGTGAATGGAAGGGCAGTGCTGCATTCCTCACACTGACAAGTTGCTAAGATCCAGCATTATTCTACCCAGAGAGGCTGATTGAATTGAGCCAGGGTGTGAATTTGAAGCAGAACAAATGTTCTGGGTAATACTGACCCTGCAGGGAGTTAATTCTAAAGCATTGCGCCATATTTGTGTGAATAAGCTGTAAGAGGGAGAGCAGTTTGCTACCAGGGACATGAGAAATGGAAACCTCCATCAGTTCTTGTTGCAGGAGGGAACCCAGAGCAAGTTTGACATTGCAAACAACATCCCTGCACCAGGTAATGGGAACTGATTGTATTCAGGATAAATCAGAAACAGAAAATCACTTCAGGCTTGCCTCCCTGTCTGGGCAGGACCTGTAGCTCCCATGGCTGGCTAGAACAGGCTGTGATGAGCAGGAATTTGCTGGCAGCTCACAGGTATTGTTCTGGGTAAAACAGAGCAGTGTGTCCCTGTTGGATTAAGCCCTTTTTTGACCTTGAGATGGGACAACTGAGAGGTGCTTTAAAAACTCTTATTTTATTTTTAGTTTTATGTGAAGGGTGAGACAATATAGATGTTATAATTATAATTAGAAGGTAACTATTTCCTAATTACAATACATTATAAGTGAGTTTTTTGTTTATTAGCTTTTGCTATATTATGTTGGAAATGCTTTAAAGCTAATAATGTAAAATTACTCCTGGTGGGTCTTAGTACAATGTATCTTTTTATTTTTTTAAAGTAACTAGTTTTATTTCTTTATTATGTATTTCTTTATTTATTATTTTTATTATAGTTATTTTCTTTTTCTATATTATATTTCTTTATCATATTTCTTTTTTATTTCTTTATTATATATTTCTTTATTATTTTTATTTCTTTATTATATTTCTTTTCTTTTTCTATATTGTATTTCTTTATTATATTTGGGTTTTTTAGTTCTGTATAATATATTTCTTTATTATTTTCTTTCTTTATTATATTTCTTTTCTTTTTCTATATTATATTTCTTTATTATATTTCTTTTTTTATTTCTTTGTTATATATTTCTTTATTTCTATATTCTGAAACTCATTTCTAGTTCTATTTCTCTTTTAATCATATCTGTTTTAGTTTATGGTATTTTTAATTAATATTTTTTATTTCAAAGTTTGCATACGGATGCATACTATGTGAGATACTACGCGTACTATATATATATATGTATATGTATAAATATATGTGTGTATATATATGTATATGTATATATATGTATGTATGTATATATATATGTGTATATATATGTATATATGAGGCTTTGAGAATTCTCTACAAATTTATTTCCCACATGTCCTGTGTAGGTGTCCCTCAGCACGAGGCAGCAAATTCCCATATCTGTGGGGTTGGGAGGAGTGGGAACTGGGCCACACTGGTTCTGAGGGAGGGAATTGTGACTCTGCTGTCTCTGCTCCCCTCAGTGTGCAGCGGGGACTACGCTGAGCCCGACCTGACCAAGTCCACCCCTCACCAAGGCTTCCAGAACAACGTGCCCCACTATGCTGAGACCGACATCGTGCACCTGCAGGGCGTCACTGGCAACAACATGTACGCGGTGCCCGCGCTCACCGTGGACTCCCTGACCAAGAAGGACATCTCTGTGGGGGAGTTCCCCCGGCAGCAGCTGCGCCTCAAGGAGAAGCTGGGGGAAGGACAGTTTGGAGAGGTACAGCCACTCTGCTGCTGGTTCTCCTGCAGGGAGGAGGTGCCTGGCACAGAGGTGTTGCTCAGTGGGACTGAGGGTTCTGCAGTCCAATGTTTTAGTTAAAATTAAAATGTGTGTTTGCATGTTGGCATCTTATTGTAGGGGTTCCATTCTGTTGTCTCCTTATTGTAAAAGTTTCATACATTCTTGGTGTTTCTCGTGGGCAGCTCCTCAGAGCACTGACTCTTTCTTCCTCACAAAGCAGCCAACTGACTCCAATTCCCTTCTCAACCAGCCACCCCACTCTTTTATAGCACTCTTCTCATTGGTTATATAGAGAACACTCTTCTCTGTTAAAGTCAGGCCCGTTCCTAATCTTTGATAATTGGCCCAGCTGCAACTCCTTAGGGGTAAGATTACTTTCTACACCATCTTTATTTTCTTATATTCTATCCCTCTACATACAGCCACTCTGCTGCTCGTCCTCCTGCAGGTTGGAGGTGTTTGGCACAGAGGAGTCTTCTGAGGTGTTGCTCAGTGGGACTGAGGGTTCTGCATTGCAGTGTTTTAGTTAAAATTAAAATGTGTGTTTGCCCTTTTAGTTGAAAATTACAATTGCCCTTGGGGAAAGCTGATATCCCCCAGGCCAAGCCATTGAGCAGCTGTGAGGCTCTGCTTGGTACCACTGGGGTCTTCATCAATAGAGGAACTTGCAAACTTCTGTTTGCTATTCATATTTCTGTAAATTCCCACCTAGGGTTGGGAATTCACACTTTCACATCTTTTATGGACGTCTGATGGCTGCCACCCACCTTTAGACATGTGGGTTTGGAAACTCTCCACAGTCCAGCTAGCTGGATCCTGGCTGCTAGGACAGCTCTCCCAGTGCAGCTGTGAGGCTCTGCTTGTTACCACTGGGGTCTTCATCAATAGAGGAACTTGCAAACTTTTCTGTTTGCTATATATATTTCTGTAAAGTCTCACCTAGGGTTGCGAATTCAGACTTTCACATCTTTTCTGGACATCTCAGATGTGATGACTGCCACCCACCTTTAGACATGTGGGTTTGGAAACTCTCCACAGTCCAACTAGCTGGATCCTGGCTGCTGAAACTACTCTCCCAGTCACAGATGAGGTTCTGGGGTGCTCTGCACACTGACCCAAGCAAAGACAGACATTTCCCAAGCACTGTGGCACCCTCATATTTTCTGGCATTGCTGCTTGCTCAAGCCCAGTTTGTCAGCAGCCTCGGGCAGGATGATGCACACATCTGTCATCTGCCAAACTTTTCCTTGGCTCCTTGAGCTCCTTTCAAGCTGTTAACGTTTTCACCTTGCTTTTTCTTCTCTCTCTGCTTCATTTTCACACCATCTGTAGCTCCATCCTGAGCAGGTCCCTCTCCTGCTCTCACTTTTCCACTGTCTTTTTTCTTCCCAGCTTTTGTTCACTCACAGCCCTAGATTCTGCTTCTCTATTACATTTTGGCAAGCACAGCCCTTCTCTGACTGCCTCCTGCTCTGTGATGTGCCCCTCTTTGTGGTTCCTCCATTTTGACACCCCAGCCCCTTTCCTGTCCTCTCACTTTTTCTGGCTCACTGTTTTCTGGGGAGGTGCTGACATCTTCATCCTCCTCACCTGGCTGTCAGTGCAGCCTTTTCTGCTGTTGCCTGCTCTGTGCTCCAAAAGTGGGACAGAGAGGATTTTTAATTGGTTTGTTTCTGGTTTCTCCTTCCCTCTCATGCTGTTCTTCTAATAACTGATAACTCCTCCTCTGTAGTGACTGGACATGGCTCTCCCATCTCCATTTTCCTTGGGGATGGATTCAGAGCCTTTTCCTTTCCATGTATCACAGGCTCTTTTGCAAATGTGCTGCACCACATTTTCCTGTCATTTCTTCTTAGTATTTCCCCAACTGGCCATCACTTGCTCTGCTCTGCTGCTCTGGCTCTGTGTGCTCCTAAAACAGGACTCATTGTTTCTTTCAGGTCTCCACTTTTCCTTCCTTCCAGTCTTTTGTTTTCCCTGCTCCCAGGGAAGCAGCAGCACCCCTCCCTGGTGACACATCACCTTGGAATTACCTGTGCTTGTCCTGTGGCTCTGACCTGTCCCAGCTCTCATGGTTGTGCATTCCCACAGCAGATTCATTCTATGTGGGACTGCAGCAGCATCTTTGTACCCTCATTCCTGTTCTGCAGGTTTGTCCCATTTTCTCTGCTGTCTCATTTTCCCCCTCACCATGCTTGTGACATCAGCTCTTGCTGCTCTCTTCATACAAAATTCATCATGCTCCCATTACATTCCCTCACTGCTGCAGGTCTCTGACTGACACATCCAGTCTGCTCCTCTTTCCCAGTCCTTTTTCCTATCCACACCCTCAGGTCTGTCTGCTTTCCCCACCCAGTTCTCCAGTTGGATGCACATTCTGGTAACTTCTTAAGAAAGTGTCTTGTCACCCCTGGTTGTACAACCCTGGCAGTGATATGATATTACTTAATTTATTGGAAGAAATTTGGAATTGTGTGTAGTCATTGGAGTATTTATCTGTTTATCTCTGGCTACACCTACAGGTGAGGTGTTCATATCAGGGACACATATGCACACACTTTTTTCCCTCTGGAATTTGAAGGATTTTGGATAACTGGCTGTAGTTCTTGGGTGCTCCTCAGTGAAGTCTGAGCAATGCCTTGAGCCAAGGCCATGGTTTGATGGTTCTGGGGTTGTGTGAGGTGCTTTAGTGCAGAGCAGACACATCCAGGCTCAGGGGCCTTCCTGGACATCCCCAGTGGGTGCTGGGTGAGCTGGGCTGGCCCAGGCTGCTGCAGCAGTGCAGTAAACTCAGTGTGTGGGGACTTACCTGGCTTTGGTCCCTGTGGGCTCCTAGGCCATGGGCTGTGTTGTGTCAGGATCTAGGGCCAGCCCTTTCTGATCACAGCGGTGTCACCTTCACTGGATCATTCCCTGGTTCATTCTGCCAGCAGTGACCTGGCTGTGATGTTTTCCTCTGCATTTCTGCCTGTGTGTGCTCTTACAGCTGCCTCTGCTTTCTGCCCTGCAGGTGCACCTCTGTGAAGCTGATGGCCTGCTGGAATTCCTGGGAGTCTCATCCTCAGAATTCACTCACCAGCCTGTTCTTGTGGCAGTGAAAATGCTGAGATCAGATGTCAACAAAACAGCCAGGTGAGTGCACTGCAGTGCCAACAGCTGGGGAGGAAAGCAAACAAACAAACAGCCCCCAAGCACAGGGCAGCCCTGGGGACTGCTGTGGGTCTGGGGTGTGTATTCTGTGTGTTCCTGGAAGGAGCAGGACACAGCAGGGAGTGGAGGGTAGGGGAAGCTGCAATGTCAGCCTGATATGCTGCATTAATTCTGTTTGCTGGGAGAGCTCAGAACCAGTTTCACACTCGTGCGTGCAGAGTGTAAATTACTCTGAACTCAGAGCACAGCCCTTGTGCTGTCCTCAGACAAAGGAACAGCTTCAGGGGTTTTCAAGGTGATTCAGAGGTGTTTTCTGTTTCACAAGGAATGATTTCCTGAAGGAGATCAAGATCATGTCAAGGCTGAAGAACCCCAACATCATCCGGCTGCTGGGCGTGTGCGTGCGGGAGGACCCGCTGTGCATGATCACAGAGTACATGGAGAACGGGGACCTCAACCAGTTCCTGTCCCACAGGGAGATCTACAGCAAGTTTGCCATTTCCAACAACATCCCCTGTGTCACGTAAGAGAAGCTGCTTGGCTTGTTCGGATGAATCAGTTTCATCTGCTGTGCCTTCCCAGCAGGGGCTCTTCTGCAGCCTGGCCCTTGCCATGGTGTGGGGTTGTTCCTGAGGCCTCTGGAGGTCTGTGTTCCCCTGAAGTGCCCCTGACAGAGCTGTTCTGCTCACAGAGACCATCTTAGATGTATTTATTGAGGTGACCATCTCTTTATGTTAGTGGATATTTCATTGATATGAGAATCAGTTGCATTACAACAAGAATTTGTTGTCAAAGAATCTCTCTTAGGCTTTTAAGAAGGTTCATATGTTCTCTGGTGTCCAAAAAATATTGCATGAGAGGAGCTGAGTGTGGAGCTTCAGTAAGGAGAAGATTTCTTCAGCCAACAGAAGGAGAATATTTGGCAAAGAAAACCACATTTTGTCAGCAGTGGCACTTGTCTCCCTCCTCAATGGAAGGATTAAATCTGCCATAAAAACATCTCTGCTGTTGCAGAAATGCTTTTCCCAGAGGAGAGTCATGCAGACTGATATATTGTGCTTGATGAGGAGCCTGCACTGAGCAGGAGCTGCAGCATTGCTGAGCCTTGGTGTGCTCCTCCCCAAAGGAGGTCCAGGCACAAGGCAGGCAGAGCCAGCTCTCATGAGCTGGGTTTTACCCTGGCCAGACAGCACCAGCCTTGCTGCCAGGACCTGTCAGTGGTCCTGTCAGGAGTGTTAACCTGGTGTCCTGCAGGCAGGACATGCAGGAGCTGTAGGAGGAGAGAGGATTTGTGTCTGAGAAGAAATAGATTCCAGCTTTCTCCAGTCTCCTGCCCCTTCTGCCCATCTGAAACCTCATTCACTTTTACACTTGTGGCTTTTTTTCCTGGCCAAAGCCTCAAAATGTTCTTTATCTCCTCTTTGCTTCTCATTTGACTTCAGCACTGTCACCCACATTGCTCTTCCTTGCTTTCCATTACCTGGCTCTGCCTTGAGTTTTCCATTGTCTCCCACTGATCCTTCAGCCTCTCCTTTTGTCCCTGCCAGGCAGAGAGTGTCACACAGACAGTTCTGAAGGGGTTGTGTCCTGGCAGTGACAGGAATGCCCCTGTCCCTTTCTGAGCTTGGCTCTGCTGGTGCCTGGGGGCATCTGATGGATGTGACAAGGTGCAGCTGCAGACCCAGGGTTTGGTGCATCAGAGGTGGGAGCAGCCCTTTCATGCACAGGGATCACACATTCTTCAGTCCTCATGGCTCTGTGGTGTTTGAAATGCATCTCCCTGCTGTCTCTGGCTGGATGCTCACAAAATCATTTAGGCTGGAAAGATCATTGATATTCGAAGATCATGAGATATGCAATAAGATCATTGATCACAGCACTGCCAAGGCCACCATGTCCCAAAAGTGCCACATCTACATGGCTTCTAAATGGTGAATGGTGAGTCCAGCACTGCCTGGGCAGCCTGTGCTAACACCTGACAACATTTGGGTGAAGGTATTTACCCCAATATCCAACCCAAACCTCCCCTGGCCCAGCCTAAGCCATTCTCTCTCCTCCTGTCCCTGTTCCCTGGAGCACAGCCCGACCCCCCTGGCTGTCCCCTCCTGTCAGGAGCTGTGCAGAGCCACAAGGGCCCCCTGAGCCTCCTTTGCTCCAGGCTGAGCCCCCTCAGCTTCTTCTCCATCAGCTTTGCTGCTCTTCCAAAGGCAGCTCTACCCCTCTGCCACCATGACTCTGCTGAGGGGTTTGTCCCATCCAGCCCCATCCAGTCCCATCCCCTCCTGGCCCTCTGCTCATGGAGCTGCTTGTGTGGAGCTTTAGGAGCTGCAAGAGCCAAGAGGAAGCTCTGATGGGGCCCTGCCAGGGCTCAGGTGGGACAGGGAGCATGGGGAGAGCAGCCCCAGGCAGGGAGGGAACCACAGAAAGGGAAGGGAAAACCTGGGGCCTTGGAGGCCATTGCTGTGCCACAGGGCAGCAGCTGGGTTATCAGGGCACAGGGGAGTGCAAGAGTTACTGCTCTGGAACCTGTAAAAGGTAGGAAAAATGACTTTTTATACAGATAGTGACAGGATAGGGAGAATGGTTTTACACTGCCAGAGGACAGGGTTAGATTAGATTTTAGGAAAAAAGTCTTTGCTCAGAGGATAGTGAGGCCCTGGCACAGGCTGCCCAGAGAAGCTGTGGCTGTCCCAACCCTGGAAGTGTCCAAAGCCAGGCTGGGAAGGTCTTGGAGTAACCTGGGATAGTGGGAGGTGTCCCTGCCCATGGGAGGGGGTGAAACAAAATGATCTTTAAAGTCCCTTCCAACTGAAACCATTCCATGATTCTCTGATAGTCTCCTTCTTCTTTGTGTTTTGGTGGCAAACATCTCTTTTTTTGACCTTTACTGAAAAAATACAAACTGTGAGCAGTTTATCAGATGTGTTCTTGGTTGTGTGAAACATTTGAGCACCAGCAGTGGGAAACAGGCTGAGCAGCACAGAGCAATGGTGTGGGAAGAATGGTCCAAACTCTGTCTGTGTGTCCTGCAGCTTTATTAATCCTATCTTCATTTAGCTAATGGAGGAATTAAAATTAAATTAGATGGAAAATGCATCTGTTTCTATTTTCAGTAATATTTAGCATATTTAAAACCGAGTCAACTCTCTTTAATGTGAAGTGACACACTTATGTTAATATAAGCATTCAAGAGTGGTGTTGTTTGAAATACCAGGCTAAGTGGTTTTTAAGATATGAGATTCTGAGCTCAATTTTTCATGTCTCTCTGCAAAAAATTGGTGCTTTGATGCACAAACTCTTTGAAAATCTTGAGATTAATGTTTGATATTGAAAAAAAATAAATCTAAAGGATGTCAGGTTGTGAAGGCCTGAATTTCAGGGAGAGCCTGTCTGTTCCTGCTTACTCAGCTCAGGATCTTGGCTGGAATGAGACAGTTTGGTTCCACTGTTATGGCAGAAAATAAAACAACAGGTCACTAACACATCAAATACAGTGAAATCCTGAGTGTGGGGGGACTGCAGTGATTTTTCTTGGTTGTGTTTCCCTTTGCTGCAGCCACTCCAACCTGCTGTACATGGCCACCCAGATTGCCTCGGGCATGAAGTACCTGGCATCGCTGAACTTCGTGCACAGGGACCTGGCCACCCGCAACTGCCTGGTGGGCAACAGCCACACCATCAAGATTGCAGACTTTGGCATGAGCAGGAACCTCTACAGTGGGGATTACTACAGGATCCAGGGCAGGGCTGTGCTGCCCATCCGCTGGATGGCCTGGGAGAGCATCCTGCTGGTAGGCGCTGCACAGAGCTTCTTTTCCTTTCACCTTTTTCTCCCCTTTTTCCCCTTTTCTCCCCCCTTTTCTCCCCCCTTTTCTC
>JAWWEX010000059.1:9485828-9515067 GCA_035583215.1 Arremon brunneinucha | reverse complement strand
CTGGGACAGTGGGAGGTGTCCCTGCCATGGCAGGGGTGGCACTGGATGGGCTTTAAGGTCCCTTCCAACCCAAACCAGTCTGGGATTCCACAATGAACCCCACCAGTGCACATCCCCCACTGCCATCTCACTGATGGCTCCTTTCTGCTTTCCTCTCAGCTATGGGGGCTACGTTCCCCAGTTCACCTTCACCTTTGGGGACACCTATGGCAGGACCACCCACGAGCTGCTGACAGATCCCAGCGTCAGGAAGAGCCCTCGCTCCCTGCTGGCACCCCTGGACTCCAAGGAAAACCTCCTCCAGTACCATTACCACATCGACCACCCAGGTGAGCAAATGGGCCCTGCTAATGAGCACTAATTAATTAATTACCAACGGTGGGCTCTGTCCTTGGATGAAATGGGATATTTTCCTTGGGGAACCACAGCTCTGGCAGCTGGGGCGGAGCAGAGTGAGGTGCTGCAGCTCTGGGTCTCAGCTGATAAGGATGGGGATTCTGGTGTTGTGGAGAGTTTCAGTTCCCAGGTTATCTACAGTTCAATGAAGATAAGAGATTTTATGGAATATCATTAATTCACTCCCCAATTCTTCCAGAATTCTTGTTGTGGTTTAAGCCTAGCTGGCAACTAAACCTCCTACAGCAGCCTGCTCACAAATCCAAACCATGGCCTTTATATTCTATAACAAAAATTACCTCTATCCCAGTCAAACCCAGCACAATTCCACAGGCTAAAATCCATCTTTCTGGGGAAGGTCTGGTCTCCTAAATCAGATTCTTTTCTGACTCACGTGCCTGGAGCACAGCTCACTCTGCTCCAGCTCTGACAGCTTGGCCTTGATTCTGCTTCCTGCTGCTCCTCCTCAGCTCAGCAGAAGGGCTCCTGTGCTTTCCCTTTCTTTCCTTCTTTTCCCTCTTTTTTCCCCCTCTTTTCCCTCTTTTTCCTTTTTTCCCCTCTTTTCCTTTTTTCCCTTCTCTTTTCCCTCTTTTTCCCTCTTTTCCTTTTCCCCCTCCTCTTTTCCCTCTTTTTCCCTCTTTTCCTTTTCCCCCTTTTCCCTTTTTTCCTCCTCTTTTCCCTCTTTCCCCCCTTTTCCTTCCCCCCCCTCTTTTCCCTCTTCTTTTTCATCCTCTTTTTCCTTTCCCCCCCTTTTCCTTTTTTCCCCCTCTTTTTCCCCCCTCTTTCCCCTCTTTTCCCTTTCCACTTTGCTAACAGGCCCCACCTCCTCCATTAAGCCCAGACAGGCTCCTGTGGATTCCCAGCACTGGGAATTTGCAGGAATTTCCTTCCAAGTCCCAGCCCTTTGTGCAGGGTGCTATGTCCCTCTGAGCAGCCCCAGGCAGGCACTCAGGGCTGTCCTGGGGATGTGCCACCCTTTGGGGACACATTTGCCACATCCCATGGCTGTGTGGGTGCCCTGGACAGTGGCAGTGATTTTCCTGCATGCTGAACACAGGGATAAGGTGCCCCTGTGGGATCTGGGTCTTTATTTCCCTAGGGATGGCCACATCCAAGTGTTCCTCTCTCATTTCTCACTGGGAATTTGTGTCGTGCAGCTTCTTGGGGCCTCTCTGCTGCTCCTGGCCCTGCTCTCCAGGATCAGGCCTGCACTGCACAGCTGGTGTTTACAGGCCTCATTCCTGGAGATCTGGATTTGCATTTCCTTGGTCTAAAACACACCTTGGACAGACCCAACCAACCAGTTGACTGAGTTGCTCTCTCATTATTTTGGTTCCCTCCTCGTTGCCAGTGCTGGTGCTCGTGTTTGCTGCTCCTCAGGGAGGTCCTGAAGAACCAGCCCTGGCTGTGCTGACAGGGTCACCCCAGCCCTGCTGCCCAGCTGGGCCTGAGTAATCCCTCAAACCCTGCCCAGGTGCTCCTGGAGTCCTCCTGGGTGTTTTATGTGATTTTTTTATGTGATGGTGATCAAAGAGCTCATGACAATGTGGGGCCTGTGGCTCCTTTAGCAAACTCGGTCTCAAGATTTTTTCTCAAGGCCTGGCTTTGATAAAGCCTCATGGATGGGCACCAATACTTTGATTGTTTCTATCAGTTGAATCCCATTTGTTTTCTTGCTGGAAGTGCAATCAGGCTCTGCTGATGGGGATCTTTTCACTCTGGTCACCAAGGAGGGGCCAGGGCAGCTCAGGCTGGAGCTCAGGGCAAGGTTCTGCCCCCAGAGGGTGCTGGCACTGCCCAGGCTGCCCAGGGAATGGGCACGGCCCCGAGGCTGCCAGAGCTCCGGGTGATCCCTGTGGGTCCCTTCCAGCTCAGGATATTCTGTGATCCCATAAGATCAGCCAGGGATGTGCTGAATTATCCATCATCCATGCTGCAACTGGAACCTGAGGTGAAAATGTGGATATTTCCTCAAATCAGAAGCACTGTGCTCTCCTGGCTTTTCATTTTGTGCTTCACTGTGCAGCCTTTCAGAATCAATCAGTTTGCAAACCCCAGGGTGATAAAAAGGAGCTCACATGGATTTCTCAAGTACAGAACAACCTAAGGTTCCTTTTCCTTTGGTTTGTGGCAGAAAGAGAGTAGATTCTTCTTAATAATGAAGTAAAAAAAGAAACCTGGTTTAAAATTTGCACATTGGATTGAAAAATCATTTAAATCAAGGATTGTTCTTTATTTTGGTGCCGGCCTGGATACTTGATAATTCAGTTGCATAGAGCATATTATATATATTTCCCAAAGTTGTATACAGAATATATAATATATAATATATAATAGATAATATAGTGTTGTATATAATGTATAATATATAGTATAATATATAATATAATATATCTAATATATAATAGATATATATACATATATACATATATACATACCTTATATTTTATACATATATATACACACACACTCGCACATTATTATGTAATTATGGGCAGTTTACACACCTAAATGCCCACCAGAAATTTATACTCATGCAGAAAAGGGCAGATTTTGCTGATTTCTGCAGGTTTTCAGAAATCATGGAATCATTCAGCTTGGACAAAACCTCTAAGAGTATTCCAGCGCTGCAGAGGAATGGGCTGTCTGCAGATGGAGCCTCTGCTGGGAGGGAGCTCCTCATTCATTCCCCAGGCTCAGCCCTGGGATGCAGATGTGCTCCCAAGGGGAGCTCACAGGAAGGCTGTAATGACCTGGGAAAAAATGGCCTGTGAGCATAAAAATGGAAGGAATTTGGTTTGTTCTAAAAAGATCAGGCTGACACAGGAACAGTTTTCCAAGAAGGCTGTGGGGTGGAGGATTCTCCTCTGGAACTACAGAGGAGGGGAAAAATGAGTTTCACTGCTGGCACAGAGAAAGTGCCTGAGCCAGGGGGTCACACGGGGCTGGGGAGCCACGTCAGGGATGATTTTTAAGGCGAAATCAGAGAAAAGTTGCCCAGCTGAGCTGTTCCTGCAGAATCTCAAATGACAGGGCTCTGTCCCTGGTTCACAGTGGAGATATTTGGATGTGAGATAATGTTTTTCCAGCCAGTGTTACAGCAGATCCTTTCCTCGATGAGCAGCAATGGTGCCAGAGCAAGAATTCCTTGGAGGGGGCTCTGTTTGGGGTGGGCTGCCACAGCCACGTGGAGTTAAGGATTGAAGGTTTTTCCCCCTTTTAGCCTGGCTGGTGATATTTTACTGTTTCAGTGACAGCTGGAATAAATGTTATTTAACTGGGATTTGTGCTGGATTTCTGTGCAGGCTGGATTATTGATGGGGCTGATGAGGATCAGAGGAAAAATGGAAACAAAACTTGTGAAAAAAGAACTCAGCAGGCATAAGTATACTGTTCCCAGGACCTGGAAACTGAAGAACCGAGAGGGCTACAAGGAATAATGATGCATCCAAAATCATTGTAGGAATAATATGGAAGCCTATACAAAGCAGAAATTTCATATCTCATTGCTTCCTGCAGTACACTCTTTATGTATTGCAGCTTCCCTTTGGTTTTTAGTTATTTCCATTTAATTTAAATAGAGTTCATAGTGTGTAGCTATTCTGGGATGTGCATGGAGTGGATCCTTGTGGTCTCTTCCAAGTTGATTTGGTTTTAGTTATTTACATTTAATTTAAATGGAGTTCATAGTGTGTAGCTATTCTGGGATGTGCATGGAGTCGATCCTTGTGGTCTCTTCCAAGTTGATCTGTTCTGGTTCTACTTCCAGGCTCCTTTCCATGGTGTGGGGATAACAGGAATGCCTCATCCTCTAACTCAGTGTCTGTTCCTCAGGTTATGCCACCTACCAGACCATCACGAGCCCTCCCGAGATCCCCCTGGGGCCTCAGCCCGTGCCCACGGTGCTGGAGGAGCCGGTGCAGCCCCCCGTGGGTGCCCAGGCTGGGCCGTGCCCCCCGGCCGTGCCCAGTGCCCAGCAGGGCTGGCAGAGCCCCCTGGCCCTGCCCGGTGCCCAGCAGGGCTGGCAGAGCCCCCCGGGTGCCCAGCAGGGCTGGCAGCCCCCAGGGCTGGCCCCACACCCCGCAGCCGAGCAGCTGAACAGGGAGCTGGCCATGGCACCCCTGGCACGGCTGCTGGGCAAAGGGACAGGGCCCTGCCAGTGCCAATGTGAAGGGACAAAAACGGTGAGTGGGGCTGGGGGTGAGGGGTGAGCAGGGGATTGCACACGGCTGGGAGTGCCTGTTGGATCATGCCCTTTTCTGGCCCACATTGAGCCCTTTTCTGACCCAGATTATGCCCTTTTCTGACCCACATAATGCTTTTTTCTGACCCACATTATGCCCTTTTCTGTCCCACAAAATGCTCTTTTCTGACCCGAATTAAGCCCTTTTCTGACCCACAAAATGCTCTTTTCTGACCCACATTATGCCCTTTTCTGACCCACAAAATGCTCTTTTCTGACCCAGATTAAGCCCTTTTCTGACCCACACAATGCCCTTTTCTGGCCCAGTTTAAGCCCTTTTCTGACCCACATTTTGCCCTTTTCTGACCTAGATTAAGCCCTGTTCTGACCCACAAAATGCTCTTTTCTGACCCAGAGATGGGGTAACTCAGAGGTCTTTAAAAAACTTTTATTCTATTTTCAGTCTCATGTGAAGGGTGAGATAATACAGATGTTATAATTTAGGCTGTTACAATTAGAAGCTAACTATTTCTTAATTAAAATACACTATAAGTGTTTTTTGGCTTATTGGCTTTAGCCACACTATGCTGTAAATGCTTTAAAGCTTCTGATTTATGCTATTACAATTAGAAGCTAACTATTTCTTAATTACAATACACTATGAGTGTTTTTTGGCTTATTAGCTTTAATAATATTAGCTTTAATTAGCTTTTTACACTATGCTGTAAATGCTTTAAAGCTTCTGATTGTGATGGCGTGAATTATAACATCTGTATTGTCTCACCCTTCACATGAGACTGAAAATAGAATAAAAGTTTTTAAAATGCCACTCAGTTGCTACATCTCTGGGTCAAAAAAGGGGTTAATCCAGCAAATGGCAAGGGCACAAAGTTAAGAGTTTGTGTGGAGAAAGATCAGACACAAAAATGTTTCCAGCAGCAGCCAATCTACTCCATCTTCAGGAAATAGTTTTGATCATTAATTACACTTTCCAATCAAAAAGGATTAATTTCTCCTTTGGGTGGGTTGGTTTCAATCTCAGTCCCTAAAGTTGTGTTATGCTGTGCTGGGCAGCCAGGCTTGTGCTCCCTTAGGGTGTCCTTAGAGCCCTGATTCTGCCTTCCTCCTCCTCCTCCTCCTCCTCCTCCTCCTCCTCCTCCTCCTCCTCCTCCTCCTCCTCCTCCCAAAACCAGAGCAGTCCCAGCGCCTTTGGTTGGGTTTCTGCCCCTGTATCTGCCCCACCTGAATTTCCCACCATCATTGCCTCTCCTTTGAACACCATTGCTGGGATTTGCCTGTTGAACTGGGGGCTGTTGAGCACAGCACAGCCAAATACCCCTCCAGACCAACATGTCTCATGGTGCTCTTTTTGTTTGGTTAGAGGGTTTTTCTGTTTTGGTGGGTTGTTTGTTTGTTTGTTTGTTTGTTTTGGGTCTGTTTGTTTGTTTTTGTTTTAATTTTTATTTTATTTATTATTTTTTAATAAACCAATTCTTTTCTCTGGAACCAGTGACAGCCTCTGTCACGTTCCTGCAGAAATCCCAGGATTTCTGCAAATCCTCTGAAGGCAGAGATTAGAGGTTTGACGTATGGAGTCAAAAGCTGGCTTGGATGTAAATCCCAAGAAGGGGCATTCCTGCTCCTTGCCCTCAGAAACAGATTTACCCAGGAGCTCAGTGCCCAAAGCTCCCCCTGTTCTTCACAGGGATTTTGCAAACCCCTCCTAGGTCTGCTACTTGCTCCTCTCATAATTTGGCTTTCCCAGAAATGGCAGGGGAAGCTCTTGGGGTGAAGCTGGGAAGAACTGGAAATGGGAGCTGCCATTCCCAGCCCTGGCAGTGATTTCAGCAGTGCAGCTGAGGGCAGAAGCAGGTTTTACTGGTGTTTGATTTGATTTCTCTCTTTGTTTTGAGCAGCTGGAAACCGGAGGTGTGGCACTGCCAGGAGGGGTTGCAGCAGCAGATTACACCTTGCCAGTGCTGCCAGTGCCCAATGCCATCCGACAGAAAGTCACCTTAGGTAAAGCACTGCCAGGGCACCTGCAGCACCCTGGGGACATGGTGTGACCCTTCTGCCCAGGGGAAACCTCAGTGGCATTGCCTGGCGGCTCCAGCTTGTTTGGGTTGGAAAATATAAAAATATCCCTGCTGCACTCCGTGCAAGGGTGTTTATTTGGGATGCTGTCACCTTTGGGATGTTGTCACCCTTTGGGATGTTGTCACCCTTTGGGATGTTGTCACCCCTTGGGATGCTGTCACTCTGTTCCCATGGGCAGTAGAAGGGATTCAGGAACCACCTCATTCCCCTGCAGGTGGTGAGGAGAGCTGTCCTTGGGCTCTGCCCCACCCTGCCAGGGTGGTTTCCATCTCCTAGAAATGAGATGTTTTTCTGAACCACCAAATCCAGACACAGGGGAGCATGGCACCACCATAAAGGTGTAAAATGTGTCCCACAAAGGGTGTTCTACATCTTCCCCCCTGCTCTGGGAGAACATTCCTGTGCAGCAGGAGAGCTGTGATGGGTGATGGGCTGATCCCCCTCAAGGATCCCACTGCACCAGGTGGGATCCTTCACTCTGCACTACAGGGATCACAATATCCCAGTTAAAATGAGACAGAAGACAAATTTCCCTCTCCTAAGCATTCCTTTGGAAAGAGGGAGTTTGGGCTGCTTTTAGGTTCTACCTCGCTAGGTTTTGTGTAGTTTTAGACTTTATAAAGTTTCTCTTGTGGGAATTTGTTGGATGGGCAGAGGAGATGAGGAAAAAAGTTTGGACATGCCATTGTTAGCCCCTGAATGTGTATTAAATTAGGAGAAGACATGGAAGAGCTGTAGAGGTAAAAAAAAAAAAAAAAAGGACTAAGAAAATGAAATTCTTCTTCCATACCATGTGCAGACCAACAAAAATCAGTTCAGACCATTGTGCTCTCCTTGGGGATCATAAGGCAAAAAACCTCCTTCAGAGAAGATACCTCACATGTGAGAGTTAATTTTACAATTTCAACAGATTCATTTTTCCTTCCTATGCTTTAAGGTTTTATATTCATCCCAGGTTCCTCTACTCTCAGAGTGGTTGATCTTTAAATGATCTCTGTATGTTCTCAAGCAGAAAATGTTCTCTTTTGCCTCCTCCCAAAGGGTACACTGGCTACATCCCCTGCTCCCTGGACAACGTTGGCATGACCTACCTGCTGGGTGTGAAGAAAGCCATGCAGGAATTTGACCGTCGCCAGGTAAGTTATGGATTATTGAAATGAGAAGGTGCATAATGCTGGTGCTGAATTTTCAGGATTTTAGAACTGGATTATTGGACTAGATTATTGAAATGAGGATGTGCATAATGCTGGTGCTGAATTTTCAGAACTGGGGTACAAGCACAAGCAAAATCAAATGCTGTTAGTTAACATTGAAAAAAACCACAAGCAATTAAATTCTGTAACTTGTTTCCTTGGGACATTAAGGGATAGTAAATGAGTTCATAAAAGGATTAAGGAAATATAGTGAGGGCTGGGTCAAGAGTAGCTGTTAAAAATGTTGCTCTGGGTGCAGAAATACAGGATGCAACTATCTGCACTTCCTTTATAGAATACTCTCCTCTGTCTGGTTGGCAGTGCTGGCGACTTCCTGTGATATATCATTTATTTGGTTGTAAAGCTTTTTTCTTTCCTAACACAATTGGTCTTAAAGGGATCTCGACCTTCTTCCTCCTCCTTTTGGGAAGGATGCAGAAATATCCCTCCTGAAAGGCTGTTGTCCCCTTGCTGTAAGAGCTCCCATACAATGACACACAATCCTCGGGCATGGAAAGGGAGATCCCTCCCGCAGCAGCTGGTGGTTTTCATTCAGAGCTACACAGCCCTCCCTGCCCCCAGCATGGTGTGAGATCCTGGGGTGCAGAGGGACCTCTGGGGTGCAGTGTGATCCTCAGGGTACACTGAGATCCCTGGGGTGCAGAGGGAGGATCCCTGGGGTGCATGAGATCCTTGGATGCAGAGGGACCTCTGGGCTGCAGTGTGATCCTCAGGGTGCACTGAGATCCCTAGGGTGCAGAGGGAGGATCCCTGGGGTGCAGTGTCATTCCCGGGATGCAGAGGGATCCCCGGGGTGCAGAGGGATCTCTGGAGTGCATGAGATCCTTGGATGCAGTGAGATCCCGGGGTGCACTGAGATCCCCAGAGTGCAGTGTGATTCTGGGTTAAGTAGTGCTGTTATTGGTGCAGTGTCATTCCCAGGGTGCAGTGAGATCCTTGGATGCAGTGAGATCCCAGGGTGCAGAGGGATCTCTGGGGTGCAGAGGGATCCCCAGGGTGCAGTGTGATTCCCGGGGTGCAGAGGGATCCCCGGGGTGCCGAGGGATCCCCGTGATGCAGTGTCATTCCCAGGGTGCAGAGGGATCCCCATGATGCAGTGTCATTCCCAGGGTGCAGAGGGATTCCCGTGGTGCAGTGAGATCCTTGGATGCAGGGTGATTCCCGGGATGCAGTGTCATTCCCGGGGTGCAGAGGGATCCCGGGATGCAGAGAGACCCCTGGGATGCAGTGAGATCCCTGGGATGCAGAGGGATCCCCGGGGTGCAGAGGGATCCCTAGATGCAGTGTCATTCCCGGGGTGCAGTGTCATTCCCGGGGTGCAGTGTCATCCCCAGGATTCAGCAGCCTCTCAGGTCCAGCGGATCAGCTCATTAACCCCAGGCTGAGCCCCCCAGCCCCCGCTGCTCCCCGGGCCACACGGCCGTGCCTCCATCCCCTCCATCCCCGAGCACAGGGGGCTGATGTAGGAAAAGCATCCCGGGCTGAGGATCCCCAGCTCGGAGGAATCATCTGGGCAGAACTGAGCGGGGAGCGCAGGGCAGCGCCGAGCTCTGCATGAGCTGCATTCCCTGCGCTGCTGCTGTCTGCTTCCCTGCTGCCGTGCTTGAAATGGAGCAAACGGAACAAAAACCGGGCATTTATCCCTGAGTGTGCTGTGTGCCACGCTTCCTGCCCCGGTGCCCTCGGACACCTCTGCCATGCCCTGGATCAGCCGGGGAGGGTCCGTCCGTCCGTCCGTGTGGGATGCAGCGCTCCGGGCTGCGGGGCTCGGCAGACGCGCTGAAGGGAGGAGAATCACACCACAATTCTAGCTAAGATGGCTTCTGACTTCAAGCCACTAATCTGCTGCCCTAAATCTTCGTTGTCCTCGGTTACAGATGTGCCATGGATCGCTGCTCACTGCCTGCGCGGCAGAAACCCCCGAGGAGCCGCAGCCTGGGCTCCATCCCAGCACAAAGGGCTCGGTGTGCTGGGTCCGTGAGCCACATCCCTGCTCCACACCCCAAACACAGCTCCAGGGACACCTTTAGGGCTTCTGTGACGCCCAGCTGTGACACCCATGCTGCTGGCCAGCCTCAGAGGGCAGGAGATGATTTGCACTCTTCCTTCAGTTAATGCTCTCTAAGCCTTCCTGTTCCTCCTGGCCTAGGAATTCCAGGCTGTTCCTGTTGGTGAGACTCATGGAAACACAAAGGGGGTCAAGCCCAAACACAGCCACAGCACAGGAACACCAGGGACAGCAGAGCAGGAGCTTTGGGACTTGGGGAATAAATCAGGATCAGAATCCCAAGGACAGCACCTGGGCTGTGCTGTGGCCATGGAGGACGAGCTGGCAGGGACTGCTGCCAACACCTGCCAGGAGAAAAATTTATGGAGTGGAAAAAGGGACAATGCAATGTAGCTCTTAATTAGAGAAAAGCAGGACTGGAAGGAGAATTGCTTTATGTTGGCTTAAATATTTTATATAATGCAGAGTCAAAGCACATGACTTTGGTAAAAATAGTGTGTTTTAAAATAAACCATTCCATGCTGTTGTGGGGTCTTTTTTGTTTTGTTTTCCAGCTTTTGGAGAGAAATCCACCTTACACGTTGGGCAGGAGATTCCCCCTGACACACTGGCCAGACACCAAAATTTACACCCGTGCTGGACTCATCCCCAACTACATGGGCTTTGTACCACGTAAGTTCATCAGCTGAGTGAAAATAAAAGTCACTAATGCTAATTACTGGGTTAAGTAGTGCTGTTACTGGCTGGAGATTCATAGCAGTGAACAATCACTGAGGTGTTCCATGTGGGTTTTTTCTGGTCTGTGCTGAGCTGCTGGAACCGTGCCATGCCCTGGCTGCAGGAGAGCCCAGCATTCCCACTGCCAGCCTCTCCCAGGCTTCACATTTCCAGCCACCATTCCCCACCCAGGCTCAGCGACCTGTCATGTGCCAGGAAAGGGGTTTGCTCTAAAAAGCTTGAAGTCTGATAAAAAGGAAAAGGTGGATGGTGTGGAGGGGTTGAGAAAGCACAGAAAGTGCAGGAAAATGGTATCTGCCACCAGGACAGGTCCCTGCCTGAGCCCTGTCCTGGGCTGCCTAAAAGGAGAGCTCTGGAGGAATTTTGTGTGTAAGGGCAAGGTGTGTCCATGCACCTGGAAGCATTAACGTACCAGGTTAAAAAATCTCAACAAATCAGCAATTAATGCTTTGCTGTGTTTGGTCACAGCTCAGTAATGTGGGTGGGAAATCATGGAGCTCAGCTGAGAACTGGACTCACTGCTCGTCCTTGCTGCAGTGCAGAGGGGAAAATGAGAGATGAAATGTGGCAGGATTGAAAGCAGAGTGGGAAAACAACTCTGCAGGCAGGGCTGGGCTGTGGCTGATGGGGAGGCTGAGCCCAGAGAGCAGAATGTTGAGTGCAGGTGTGACACTGGGCCCTGCTCTGCAGACATTCCCATTCCCTGCCTCCGGAGCCACCAGTCAGCACAGTTCTAACTGCTCCAACCAGTCTGGCTCTGGGTGGAGAAAATTAATTAAGACAGAAAACCTTTAAACAAAAGCAGTTATAATTTAGAACACTGAATTTTTTCAGCAGGGAAGGAGCCTGCTCCTCCTGTCCAGCTCCTTGGTGACAGCTTTGTCAGTTGAAGTGACACCAAATGTGAATTGGTTCCATTGCAAAAACCTGCTGTTAGTTTTCATGGTTTTCATGGGACAAATCAGTCCCAGACACTGATCAAGTGTTCAGCTCACCCAAAGAGCAGAGGCTGCATCAACACCTGATTATCCAGACCTCTGCTGTGATTTCTGAAATCACTGCAGCAGGGCTGTGTGCACCCTGCACCCTTGGGCCAGGCCAAGGCTCCCTGCTGGGTTTGCAGGGCTGAGGAGCTGCAGTGGAGCAGCACAGCTGCTGCAGGAACACCAAACACCCAGCGCTGGGTGCAGCTCTGTGGCACCATTTTGTGCCCAGGCAGCTCAAAGCTCCTGTGACCCCTGCTCAGCTCCTGCCAGGCCCCGCTGCACGAGGCCACAGGCAGGTACCTAAATTTAGACACAGCCTGGAGTTAATCCCACCCTCCCTGTTAAATGTGTCCCCCTCCAGCAGCACCTGAGTGTAAGAGAACACCAGGGAACATCTTTAGTCCCCACACCAGACTGACACCATGGCAGTGACACAGCAGAGGCACCTGGCTGAGGGCAGGGACAGAAGGGGGGGGACATGGACAGGATGACAGTGCTAGTGCTAAGCCCCGTGTTTTATTGTTTTTGTGTTCCAGATCTGCAGGACATCTGTGGGCTCACCTATGGGGACGGCACGCGGGAGTCGTACCGCTGGGAACAGAGGAGACGGGGACTTGCACTGTGAAAACTGCTTTAATGGTGCCTGTACAGCATTGGGAGTGACTCGGAAACAGCAATAATAACACAACACAAACAGAACTTTTTGAATGAGAGAGTTCATACAACTTTAAACAAAATTTACAGGTGTTCAACTGCATAGCTTTACTCTGCCTCCTCCTCAGCCTCCTCCTCGAACTCTCCCTCCTCCTCAGCTGTGGCATCCTGGTACTGCTGGTACTCAGACACCAGGTCGTTCATGTTGCTCTCAGCCTCTGTGAACTCCATCTCGTCCATGCCCTCGCCCGTGTACCAGTGCAGGAAAGCCTTTCTGCGGAACATCGCAGTGAACTGCTCAGAAATGCGTTTGAACAGCTCCTGGATGGCCGTGCTGTTGCCAATGAAGGTGGCAGACATTTTGAGGCCGCGAGGTGGAATGTCACAGACTGCTGTCTTAACGTTATTAGGGATCCATTCAACAAAATAGCTGCTATTTTTGTTCTGAACGTTCAGCATCTGCTCATCCACCTCTTTCATGGACATGCGGCCCCTAAAGACAGCGGCCACCGTCAGATAGCGGCCGTGACGAGGGTCACACGCTGCCATCATGTTCTTGGCATCGAACATCTGCTGGGTGAGCTCTGGCACCGTTAGAGCCCGGTACTGCTGGCTGCCACGGCTGGTGAGCGGGGCAAACCCGGGCATGAAAAAGTGCAGACGTGGGAAGGGAACCATGTTCACCGCCAGCTTCCGCAGGTCAGCGTTGAGCTGGCCCGGGAACCGCAGGCAGGTGGTGACACCGCTCATGGTGGCTGACACGAGGTGGTTCAGATCACCGTAGGTGGGGGTCGTTAACTTCAGTGTTCTGAAGCAAATGTCGTACAGCGCCTCGTTATCGATACAGTACGTCTCGTCCGTGTTCTCCACCAGCTGGTGCACCGACAGCGTGGCGTTGTAGGGCTCTACTACAGTATCTGACACTTTAGGGGAGGGCACCACACTGAAAGTATTCATAATTCGGTCTGGGTACTCCTCACGGATTTTGCTGATGAGAAGGGTACCCATGCCAGAGCCTGTGCCACCACCCAGGGAGTGAGTAAGCTGAAAGCCCTGGAGACAATCACAGCTTTCTGCCTCCTTCCTTACAACATCTAACACCGAATCGACTAATTCAGCACCTTCCGTATAATGGCCCTTTGCCCAGTTGTTTCCTGCTCCGCTCTGACCTGGAAAAGAGCCATTTTCGTATTAGATTACGGTCACTGCTTCCTGCTTATTGCTAGCAAGCAAAGCCTAAGAGCATCAGGCTCGATGAAAGCTTTCATCTTATCGAGCGCAGGGCTGTGGTTTCACACAGGCACCTCTGCAGTGGCTCGCCAGACACAGGCAAACATTAATTATCAATGATACAGCAGCCACTCCATTTCTCCCGGTGGCACGCACGGAGGCGGTAACGAAAAACCGAAAAGCAACGACCTCTGGTGCCACCTGGGAGCTGCTCCCAGCCGCAATCCCGGTATTCCACGCCAGGATTAGCCCCGTCCGGTCCGGTCCCTCAGAGCATGTGCGGCGGGGCAGCCCCGCAGTGCCCTGCCCGCCCCACCCCGCGATTCCTCCCGCCCCCGCGCACTCACCGAACACGAAGTTGTCTGGCCTGAATATCTGCCCGAAAGGCCCGGAGCGCACCGAGTCCATGGTACCGGGCTCCAGGTCCACCAGCACGGCGCGGGGCACGTACTTGCCGCCTGCAACACAGGGAGAGCCATGACTGCCGCGCCGGGGGGGGCCGGGGGGAGCACGGGGGGAACACAGTGGGGCGGGTCCGGGCCCTACCTGTGGCCTCATTGTAGTAGACATTGATGCGCTCCAGCTGCAGGTCGCTGTCCCCGTGGTAGGTGCCGGTGGGGTCGATACCATGTTCGTCGCTGATCACCTCCCAGAACTGCCGAAGAGAAGCGCGTCAGCGGCGGCCACGCCGGACCAGGCACGCTCCCCTCCCGCCCCCGCGCCCTCTTTCCCCGCCCGGACCTTGGCTCCGATCTGGTTTCCGCATTGCCCGGCCTGCAGGTGCACAATCTCTCTCATGATGGCGGCAGCTCCGAGCGTTCACCACAACCCCAGATTTTCCCCAACCGACTCTGGCTGCGTGAGGCAACCGCCAGCCCTTATATAGCAGCGGAATGCGCGCGCAGCCTTCTTCTCCCCGCCCAGGCGGGCACTCGCAGCAACGATTGGATGCCTATAGCGAGGCTCTACAAATGAGAGAATCTAATTGGCTGCGCCGCTGTCACTCAAACCGACGGCTCCTATTCGCCCCGCCCACCTGTCTGTTGGCTTTACAGTTAGGCAACCGGGAGCCGCGAGTGCCCGCCTCAGCTCGCTCACGGCGTTTCTGATTGGCTCAATTGAATGATTGATGTCGAAGCCGATTGGCTGCCGCCCGTGGGGGATGAGCTAACGCCGTTTGATTGGCGGAGAACGAAGTGCCCTGGTAACCGTCGCAGTGACTCCGCAGCGGGCTCTGGGCGGTGGCCGCCGCAGCCGCCCATTCACGGAGCCGAGTGCGCGCTTTGCGCAGCGGAGGCGCGGCTCCTCCTCACTGCGGGACAGGGCGGGTTTCCCGCGGGTCCCTAGCGCTTCCCCCCCCGCCCCTCACCCCCGCTCCTCCAGCCAGGTCTCCCTCCTTCCTTCCTCGCCCGTCCCCCCGTCCCGCTCCAGCCGCCGCCGCAGCGCCGCGGCGGGTGGGGGAAGGACCCCGCGTGCGCACGCGCGGGCTGCAGCGACATTCCAGCACTTTCTGGCGCGCGGCCCCGGCCCAAGGGTGGCGGGGCCGCGCGCGGGCGTTGTCATGGCGACAGCGCGCGCGGGTGGCGGGAAGGGGCTGGGGCGGGCGGTGTGAGGGCAGCGTGAGGCTGAGAAGGGCTCTGAGGGCTCAGCCTGGCTCCTGTGAGGGCTCGGGGGACCCTAAAGGCTCAGGGGTCTGGCAGCTCTGAGAAGGCTGTGGGGGCTCAGGGATCTGTGAGGGCTTGGGGGCGCTGTAAGGGCTGTGAGGGAATTGTGAGGGCTTGAGGGGCTGTGGGAGCATGGGGAACGGTGAGAGGGCTGTGAGGGCAGAGGGGTATCCTGGCAGCTGTGAGGGGAATGTGGAGGTTTGGGGATTCTGGAGGCTGTGAGGGGCTGTGAGGGCTTAGGGCTGCTCTGAGCCCTGCAGTGGCAGCTCTGTAGAGACCCCTGTGCTCTAAGGGGAAGGCCCCAGTGAGGGCCTCCTGCCTGTGAGGGGATCTGAGGTGGACGTTGCTTTGTTATCAAGGCTTCCCCACATGGGCACCTCCATCCTGGGCTGTGTGTGGGTGCTGCAGCCCTGTCATGAGGCAGCCAGACACCCCGTGCTGGATAAATACCACCCTCGCCTTTCCTTGTCCCTTATTCTACCTCCCAGCTTTGTGAGCACATTCTTGCCCAGACAGTGCATCCATTGGTCACAGTTTTATTAAGCATATTTGATTATTGTTTCGGCAGAATCTTTTTATGGTTGTATGTATTCATTGTGATGCCGGCTTGGTCTGCAAGTCCCAGCATCTCTTCTTGTTTCATACTGGGACAAAAACTTGAAAGAGGCTCCTAATGGAGCTGCCAAGGCAGGGAGTCTGGTCCTGCTGCCTTGCCGTGGGGTGGGCTGAGGCAAACACAGCCATGACCTCGATTCTGCTGACACAGGCCAGCTCTGTGTGACACACAAACGGCTCGAACACATCCTGGAATCTGTGCCTGGATAACAATAATCCAATCCTGTGCCTGGGTCAGGTGAGGAGGAGGTGGCAGGATATAGAAGCCCCGTGAAGGCTTTGCCTGGAGGCTGAATGGCCTCTGGTAGTCGGCTTAATACAAAGATTATGATGGTCGATATTTCTGGCATATAAACAACATATTCCTGCAGAGGTGCTGGGAGGAGTCCAGGAACACTTGGAGCAGCCCCAGGGCATCAGGAGTGACTGAGAGGGTCCTGGGACAGGCCTGTGTCTGCCTCTGAGGTGTGTGTGAGACACACACAGCTCATCCCTCACATCCACAGCCAGAATGCAGGAGGTTCATGCAGCTCCCTTTGCCTCAGATAGCTGAGTAATGCAGAGCCATTAGGGTCCAGATTTATCCTGCTAATTACAGGCATTGATTAAATAGTGTTCACACTGGAATCAGTGGAAAGGGATTGCTCAGCCCACTCCAGCTCGGAGCAGTCCTCTGACATCACCTTTCTGTTCTCTGTGATGGTGTCTGAGGTGACCAATTCCAAAAACTGCAGCATCATTTAGGTACTAAAGGCAGCCAGGATGAATTTAGATAAGACTTGCTCAAGGTTTCACACAAGGCTGTGCTAATCAGTCAAGACAGCTTTTCCTACTGCATGTGAAGCCTCCCTTCTGAGTAATGTACAAAAAGAATCCAGGCTTCTTTTTGATTAAACCAGGGAATGTGGAGTGTGCTGCCTGTGTGGTGCTGTCTGGGGAGGCACATTCAGCATCAATTCTCTTCAGGTGTGCTCAGCACAGCGTTCAGAGGCACGTGTGCTTGGGAAACCCTGGAAAACCTGCCCTGAGATGGACTGGGGGAGCCTCTGCAGGGCTTGGGGGAGGTGTTCTGCCACAAGTGCTGCTGTATTTAATGCGGGCACAGCTTTGGGGGTTTTCAGTCAGGGCCAGAAAGCAAAGGTCTGTGCATTAGTGCCGTCCATGTCCTCACTGTGTGAGCAATCCCGAGCTGTATTTAATGCTGCTGTATTTAATGCAGGCACAGCTTTGGGGGGTTTTCACCCAGACCACAAAGCAAAGGCCTGTGCATTAGAGCCATCCATGTCCTCACTGTGTGAGCAATCCCGAGCCTTTGTGCTTCCCACAGCCTCTACTCCAGCCTGCACCGCCTTTCATGTTTGGGAAGCTGCTCTGTAATGTGTGCAGTGAGCAATTGTTGCCACCCCCAGCATTCCCAGAGGGAGTGTGAGAGTGGAAATGCTCTGCTTGGTTAAGGCTCCCATACCTGTCTGCAGAACCCAGTGGAGCAGGGCTAGGACCCTATGGAGCAGCTCAGCTTTGCTCTCTGAGCTTCTAGAAGTTTCCCCAGGAGATTCAGCCACCTGAATATCTAAGGAGGAGGCATTTCAAATTATTTGTGCAACGTTAATTTTTGCCAATTTTAGCTCAGTCAGTGAGTATTTCTGTTCTTAGCTACCTGCACATCCACAGGAAAGGACAATTCTATCTTAAATATTTTTTCCATTTTTAAATTGAAGTAAAATGCCAGTACTTTTCTCTGAGAAGGAGCACAGTGAGGAATCTCCATGGAGAGCTGCTGGAGCTGCTGACCATGTCAGCCCTGGTGTTTCTAAGGCTGTGGCAGACCAGCATTAATTAGTGTGTGCCAGGGGGTGAGCTGGCAAGTGCCACAACAGGTCTGTGCCAAAATCCTGCCTCACATGGAGCATTCCTCACAGGGTGGGAGCATGGAATACTGAGTGTGAGGCAAATTCTGGGATAAAAAGCAGCACATTCCATGGTCCTGCCTGAGCCAATGCTGAAGTGAATTTCTTGGTTTAGTGGAGAGTTTGCAGCTTGCCAGAGTGGGGAATGCTGGGAGGCAGCTGGGAGGGCAGAGAAAGGAGCAGCACTGAGGTGGGATGTTTGTGGCTCCCACGTTGTGTTTGCATTGCAGACATCTGTCTCGGCTGGTATTTGATTACTCTGAAAGCTCTCCTCAAACTCTGCTGCAAGTGACAAGCAGGGAGGTCACCTCATTTAGGGGCAGATCCCATTTGTAAGTGCTGCATAAATTAATGCTGTAAGAGGAGTCCTAGAAAACATCAGGGCAGTGTGACATGGCCAAAGACTCTGGGTATAACCCACAGAGAGAAGTTAAAACAAGTTGGAAATCGCTTTTCTGTTTTGCTGAATTAGGTATTAGGTTTTTAAAAACTTTTTATTGCAATTGTTTTGGTTTTGTAGCTACCTGTATTGCCTTTGCTTGGAAACAGATTTTACTGTAAACACAACTGGTTTGGACAGGGTGGGGAGGGACTTTCTTTTCACTTTTGCATATTACCTTTCCCTTTTACTGAAGTGTTCTCTGTGTACAGAGCTGATCCCTCCCCTCAGCAGGCAGGCACACACAACTGTCATTCCTCCCTTCGTGTTTAACCAGTGAGATTGCAGCCTGTGTCTGAAACAGGATCTGAACTGAGCCTCTACCTGGGGCTGGCAGGAGCTCAGACAGGAATCACAGATTCTGTTTCTGTAGGTAAAAACCCGAAGCTCTGAGTTAAGGGAGGGACTCTGGAGGATGAGTGTGAGTGGGAGCTGCTCCAGAACCAGAGGGGTTTTGGTGTTGGGGTTGTTCCAAGTTTATGAAAACACTGAAGTGAGACGTGGGTATGTGCAGGTGTTTTCTTATTCTGATTATTACTTCTAAGGATAAACAGTCTTGTTTTCCAGCAATTACTGCTCCTGTGCTATGGAACTTATGGAGGTGAGAGGCTGCTTCCAGAGACCAGTGAGTGAGAGGTGCAGCTGTGGGATTTGTGCCTAATGGAAATCAGAATAACTGAATGGGATCAAGCCACAGACCCACCCAGGCCAGTGTCTTGTCTCTAATGCTCTGCTGCAGTTACCAAAGAGGAACAGGGCAAACAGATATGGATGTGGCAGGTGGTTGGGGCAGTTCTTTAGCCACAAGCAAGTAACTTTTTGTTTAATAGCCCCCATGGGTTATTATGAATTTATCTAATCACCTTTTGCAGCCATATAAACTTATGGCATAAACAGCCTCCTGTCCTGGTGAGTTTTGTGGTTTAGCTATGATTGGTGTGGAAGTGCTCCTTCCATTTGGTTTGATGATTCCCACTGAGTAACTCCATTCACAAGGCCCTGAGTCTGTCCCTTCAGAGCTTTCACTCCAGCACTGTTTCACATTTTCTGTCATACTGTGAGACAAGGTAATGCTAAACCAGCTTTTACTTTGTGTAATGTTTGGCATTAACTGGCAATTTACATCTCCTTCATGTTTGAAACCTGTGAACTTTGAACATTGTTCCCATGAAGGTTCCACGGCTCTGCTGCTGTTCCTTGTCCACTGATAAGACTGATAGCTGCTGCCTTCTTCCACGTGGAGGATCTGTTTCTCCTGAGACTTTGCACCAAGAAGTGGTGACTAATTTGGTCATGAGGTGCACATATGGTGACACCTCTGCTGTGAACAAAAATAAGCTTTCCTTCACACAAAAGCTGATTTTGTCATTCCTCTGTCTCTCTCAAACCTCCTCTTCATTCTCAGGGCATTTCTCTTCCTGGTAGGGATTATTCTTTCTCCCTCTTGTTTCCAAAAGAGCTTTCATCCATACACCATGCTAGTGCCTGTCTCCCTGCATAGAGGACTTCTCCCAGTGCCATGGCTTCTTAAATCCCTGCTCAGAGTGGCTTTCACACCCCACACAGAGAGTTTCATACTGCAGTGTCTTTCCCCTGCATCCCCGAGGTGTTCCCAGAGAAGCCTCCTTGCTGACTGATGTCATTTGTGGAGGGAGCAGCTGCTGGCTGTGTCAGAGATTCCCTCAGGCTTTAAGGGGTGCTGTGCCAGCCTCCCTCTCGTGCCTGATCCCTGGCATTGCACACTGCTGCTGCAGCAGCTCCTGTTCTGTGCTTGTGTGACCTGAACAGGGATCTGACAGCATCCCCCTGCAGGAGGGCTGTGAGTGTCTCACATGGGGGGAACCTGGGCACCTCAGTGTGCACTGATGTCTGCACTTAGGAAACACCAAAAAAACACTGGGACTTGCCTGGGTTTGATGGCATTGTGAGAGGACTTTTATATTAAGAAAGCTGTGGTAAAAATTGCAGGTTTTCTGATCCCAGTATTCCTTCAGACCTGTTTTTCTTCAGTGTGTTCAGAATTAGCTCTTGAAGTAGGAGTGACAGTCCATGAGGTAGGATATAAACATCATATGGCTGCCTGCTTCTCTGGGAAGACACTCAGATACAGGATCAGAGGCAGGGTAGAAGAACAAGATGAAAATATATTAAATCCAGCCATCCATGAAAGGCATTCCTCTCATCTTCTGTTGGGTTTGCTCCACAAGAGCTGTGGATTCCAAGGCCTCAGCTTGGGTCTCTCCTACCACAGGGAGCCTGGGTATGTCAGAGTGGAAAGAAAGGAACAACTCAGGCCCTGTGGGTGCTGCAGAGGGGAACTGCAGGCAGCAAACTATTTCCCTCAATATTCATGGGAATTCATTGGGACAACTCAGGTGGGATGTACTGGTTGAGATGTACATGGTGCTTTGGAATGCCTGAATGACAGCCCTAATAGCCAGGGGCAGATCAGTCACCCTGTTGTGTGTCTGAAACTAAATAGACAAAGTCCTTTCTGGTGACAATTTTTTAATCTAATACTTTTATTTCCTTCCTATTGGTATTTGCTGACAGCAGCAGAACTGCAGTTGCACATGAGCAGACTTTATTATCTTCCATGGCTCAGCCTGAGTGAGAAGCGAGGGCCCTGTATATAAAATAAAGAATTTACAGACAGTTAGAAAACCCTCATTATTTATCATTTCCACAGTTGAATTGTAACTAAAGGCCTGCAAGCATCTCTGTTTCAAAGTGAGTGAGTTCATCTAGAATCTCCTTTTAAGTAGATTTTGCCTGTCCAGGCAGTCTGGAGATTTATTCTGCAAAGGTGTTGTGGGGCTGACATGAACAAGCTGCTCTACAGAGAGCTGGGAGGAAGGAATATGTTACCAGGATTAGTCTCCTTTCTTCTCATGGGAACCCATTTTGTTATTTTATGCCTTTTTTATTACCAAAACACCAGTTTAAAAATCTCAATCTATCTTATCGTCTAGTAAAAACATTTATACATGTTTTTATCTATCAGAAAAAGAAGTGGTTGTGGTTTTCTTCATTGTCAGGGTGGCTCAAGGGGCAGGGATTTAATTCAGTGGCATGTGCAAGGCAAAAGTGAAGTGTCAGGAGGCCACGCTGAGCTCATTGCCTAATTACTCACTTATTATCTGTGTGGAAGTCCCAAAGCTTCTAAACAAGAGCTTGGGGAAGGTCTGGCTGACATCCTTTTCTCTTGGACCCTGTGATCTATTCCAGTTCCAGAAGGTGCAGTGACTGACAGGCCAGAGCACCTGGAGTCCAGGAGTTCCTGGCATCTCAATGTCTTCTTTCCATTTCTGACAGTGCTGGGATTCTTCCTTGGCATGTTCCAAATCTGAGCCAGGAATCCCAGAGCTCACCCCTATACTGTCAGGTCACTGTTAAAGGATTGCATTTCCAGGTGCAGGATGAATGAAGTCTCAGGAATTTCCCTGATATTGCTGACTCCATGATAACCTCTTTATTTTTTCTCTGCCACCTTGCCTGGATGCCTCCTACCTTCTTCAGATGGTTTGAGCAAAGAACACATCAAAAGGTGTAGGCATGTCTCTCATCAACTAAATCCCAGCAGTCAGGTTATCTGAAATCTTTTTCTTTCACTGGAAAGTGCCTTCAGGGGTTCTCATTGTGTACCCCAAAAGTACACAGCAAAACATCTCTCGAGAAGAGGCAGCAGCAGCACCCCCATGCTGCTCCCTGAAACACTCTGTGTTCACAATAACCCCCCTGCTTTGATCTCTTGCCAAGAATAACACAGCCAGTCTATTCAAACATCTTTAATGACATGATATAATTAAAAATATCTAACGTGCAACTCAAAGAAATGAATATGAAGCTCAAGTCTGTTTCCACAGCCCTCTAAACTTGACTGGCAGGTTCCAAACCTTCATTAATTGGTCTGAAAATGCATGAATACCCCAATATTATGGGGTGAGTGTGTCCTGTATTATCAGTTGGGAGCACAAGGGACCAATAATCAGATTTGAAAGGATTTAGGTGACATGGTAGCTTTAAAAATCCTGCAAGGCTCACCACGGCATCTGTGAGCATTTACATTTCTGTTTAAAGTGGTCTGAAAAGCCTTGGAGACACTCATCCCTGAGGCTCTTAACAGTCTGTGTGTTTTAAGGCTCTGAAGCAGTTGAGAAGAAAGCTCTAAATGCCTCAGTCAAAGGACAGTGCTTGTGAATCGATCCCTTTTCTTCACAGTAACTCAGAATTTGTACAGCACCTCATCTTTCAGGCGTGCAGGACAGAGCAGAGGAGCTGGAATGACTGCAGGTCCCAGGGGAATCCTGATTATTAGATCATAAAGTACCTCTGGTCATGGTGAAATATGAAAGCGACAATTAGGAAAGCTTCTGTTCCTGAGTCTGCTCTGGTCTGAAGGGCAGTGTCAGCTGAGACACTTCCAGAGTCAGCAAGAGAAGCAGGTCAGTGCAAATGAACAAACAGGTGAGCCTCAGCCCAGCATGAGCCCAGCAAATGTGAAATTAAATGTGTTCATTTGAGTCCTTGCTAAAGAGTTTAAATTGGCAATTTAACCCTCTGTGGCTGTGACTCAGCTGAGAGACAAAACCTCAGCTGTGTGTCTGTGCCCTTTGTTTCTCCTTTGGTGCTCTGCACATTTTGTAGAGGCCAAGACTAAGAAGGGTTGGTTTTGAAGGATTCCTGGTCAGCAAGGAGCGTTCATTGGAAGGGACACATGGCCATCATCACTGACATGAAAGCACAGACAGATCAGGCAGAAAATACCTGCATTTTCCCTGGAACATGGAAGCAGTTGGCTCTTATATTCTGACTGTGTTTTAATGCCCTTCCAGTCCTCACTAATGGCAATACTGCAGGTATCATCTCTCAAGAGGCCACAGAAGGGGACAGAGCACATTTTTCAGGCACCACCTCTTCTGATTTGACAGGATTATACAGCATTAGCTTCACAAGAGCTCAGGGCCTGCCTGCTCAGAGGCATCATTTCAGGTCTGACATGAGTAATCCCAGCTGTAGCCCAAGGAAGAGCCATGCAGGCTGTTCTTGTTTGGAGAATGAGTAGCTTGCCATCCACCAGGAATCACAGACTTCCTGTGGAGCAGGCTCCATTGTCTCAAAGTACAGCAGTGCAAGTACCAGCAAGTTGCTGGGAGCCCTGCAGGAAAATCACTTGCATCCTCCAGTGTGATTTGTGTCTGGACCCTGTTAACTGTGCTGTGACAAGTGCTGAGTCACAGAGAGCCATCAGTCATCGAACACGCTGCTGTTCCTGTGGCTGGAGCTGCTCTCCTTGGCCATCACTCGGTAGGAGATGCGCAGGAAGGAGCCCATGAGCAGCACCACGAAGAGGATCAGGAGCAAGGACCAGACCCCCGGCTCGATGCCCTTGAGGAAGCTTGGGCTGTCCTGGGGGATGCTGCTGGTCAGGCTCAGCAGGTAGCCCAGAGTCCAGCCAGATGATCTGTCACCCATCTATTGAAATAAAAAGGAGAGGTCAGAAGAGAAGGAGGTGGCCTGGATCCCAGCTGTGTTTGTGTGCATGGGCCCAGGGCTTTGGCTGTATTATCTGAGACTGATACAAGGATTTGGCTTGCAGTGAGGAGCTCTCCCACTCTGAGTGCCCTGACAACACCCACAGGCCTTAATGGCACTTCCACCCACACCTCTGCCCTTGGGCATGGGCACTCCATGTAAGCTCTGGCCTGGGCAGCCCCCTCTCTCCTGAGCTCTGCTGTATGGGAGGGCTGTTCTCTGCTTACTGATGGGTTGTGCTAGTGGATCTCAAGTCTGCATTGTGGATAGTTGTCTCTCTGGCCCTGGCTGAACCTCACACCTATGGTTCAGGTTGCTTGTCTCTGTCTTTCCAGGCTGGGCTCCCTGGACCTACCTCATTACCTTGCCTTTTCTGATGGTCATTACTTGGCGCTGCTCAGTGGGACCATGGCTGTGACTGTCAGTTGTGAAGAGGTCTGGGAACAGGCTTTCTTTTCTTTTGTGAAGGGAATGATCTGAATCAAATCCCACTGTCCTTAGAGCCTCCAGATCATGGAGCAATTTCAGACCTTATTAGAGATTAGGTTAGATTATTTGATATTAGGAAGAAATTCTTCTCTGTGAGGGTGGGCACAGGGTGCCCAGAGAAGCTGTGGATCTCTGAAAGTGTTCAAGGCCAGGCTGGACACTGGGGCTTGGAGCAACCTGGGATAGTGGAAGGTGTCCCTGCCCATGGCAGGGGGTGGAATGGGAAGAGCTTTAAGTTTCCTTCCAGTCCAAAACCAGTCTAGGATTCTATGATGATAAGATATTTATCAACTCTCATGAGTATAAAGGTGATTGCAAAAAGGTAGGGAAGCAAATGTTACCAGCAGCTTGTCCTTAGCATTGTGAAGATCAAGCTGGACTTCCTTCCCTGTCAACACAGATTTCTAAAGATGGTGCTGATCCAGAGAAGATTTTTGACCCATGTGTTTTTCAAAGAGAAGTGTCATCTCTGGCTCTTTGACACTGGTTTATCACAACTGTGAATCCATTTTACAGAACTGTCCTGCTGGAGAAGCCCAGCTAGTTAGGACCTGTCAGTGTGGGAGCAGGCTGGCTGTGCTGGGAGCAGCCCTCCTGGTCACTGGGAGCACTGGGCTGTAGGAACTGACCTTCTGGAATGCAGTCCAGGCAGGCTGCTCAAAGTCAAGTGTGTATCCTCTTGTACTGAGATGGAAGATGAAGGCAGACACAGTGCAGTAATCAACAAGTGTATCCAGGCTTGCTTGGGACTCCTTAATCAGCTGGTGCCATTTCCAGAATAAAAAAAAAAAAAAAAAAAAAAAGATGGGGGAGAAAAAGAAAAGAAGTAAATACTCAATAGCTGAATTTCAGGCCTGCTACAGCCTCTCCTTTCCTGTTCTAAAACTGACTGTGGGACTGGAGGAGGGGTTTGTGTCCTGTGCAGACTGAAACCACATTTCCTGCACTCACTGGGCTGTGGGGTAGAAATCCATGTCATCTGTTCCTGTGTTCCCATCTGACTAAGCCATATCCAAGAGCAGCAGGACTGACAGCCAGGTTGCCCTGCTGGTGAATTGCTTGGTAGGATTGATTCCCTGCTCTCTAATTAGGCTGAGCTGATGCTGCAGCCTTTCTCCCAACTGGAACATTGGGATCTTTCTCCTCCTTCCAGAAGAGAATGCTTTAGGGGACTGCCTATGGCTCATTAACAAACCCTGGAGAAATTGCCCCATTTGAATGTTGCTGTGGATGCTCCATCAGTGTAAATGCAAATGAGGGTGACCTCATAACCACCAAGTCAGGGAAAGAAGTGACAAACTCCCTCTGGCTTGGGCTCCATGGGCCCAGGTGAAATGGGAGCAACCCTGGAGTCTGAGTGGATGTGTCCCTTGCACTTAAGGACAGAAGGATAACAGAAAAACCAAGGTGATGTGCAGGAGTGAGTAGACAACCTTTCTGTTTACTCCTTAAAATACTGTAAAAGGTATTTGTGGCTTTTCATTTTATTAGGTCCAGGTGTTACCAGCAGCAGCTGGGATTTGAGAGGAAGGAAAATAAGTGGAGCTTGTTTCTTCAAAGTAAAAAAAAACAAACAAGAAAAACAAAGAAAAGCCTCACAAAAAAACAAAACCCACAAAACCCAGACAAATCCAAAATTTTCCCTGAGGGAGCCAGTAAGTTACAGCCCTGACAGTGTGAGCCCTGAGGGCTTTTGCAGCAAACTGTTCCTTGCTTTCCCCCTCCCTGCACACGGAGTTACTCCACAGTTACCTCTTTGACAGACATCCCACACAGCCTCTGGACAGCCTGGCCCAAGTCAGGAGAAGGAGCAGTTCCTCTCAGGAAGTCCATGGCCTCAGAAACCACCTGCAACAGCAGCAGAAATATCATCAGGTGGGACTGTGCCCTGTGTCCTTGCCCTGCACACCAGGAAGTGCCCCTAGGGAGGTGAGGGGCAGCGGCTGAGCATTGCCAGGGTGCCCTTGGGGTGCAGGGTTGGTTCCAGTGCCTTGGAAGGGCTCAAGGGACATGAGCAGAGCTGGTGCTGTGTGGAGATGGAAACAGGTCTGTACCCAGTGTGCATCCAGCAGCATTCCTGGCCCTGCCTGGATAAGTAGACTGGTCACAGAATCAAAAAATCATTGGTTGCAGAAGATGTCTAAAATCAAGTTCAGCCATTAACCCAGCACTGCCAAGCCCACCACTAAGCAATGTCCCCAAGTGCCACATCCTACACAGCTTTTAAATCCCTCCAGGGATGGTGATTCCACCACTGCCCTGGGCAGCCCATGCCAGGGCTTGACAACCCTTTTGGTGAAGGAATTTTCCCTAATATCCAGTCTAAACTTCTTCTAGCACAACCTGGGGCCGTTCCCTCTCCTCCTGTCCCTGTTCCCTGGAGCAGAGCCCCACCCCCCAGCTCTCCCCTCCTGTCAGGAGCTGTGCAGAGCCACAAGGGCCCCCGTGAGCCTCCTTTGCTCCAGGCTGAGCCCCTTCCCAGCTCCCTCAGCCTCTCCTGGGGCTCCAGCCCCTCAATGTCCCTCTTGCAGCAAGGGGCCCAAAACTGAGCACAATATTCATGGTGTAACCTCACCAGTGCTGAGGACTGGGAGATGATCCCAATGCTCCTTGGCACCATGTCCATCAGGAGCAGGGAGCTGGGGAAATTTCCATAGTCATCCTCCCTGGAAATGCCCTCAGCTTGTCCTAGGATCTTGAGCTACTCCTGGCTTAACAATCCAGTGACTTTGGCCACTAAGCCCAGGTTCTCAGCTAGAAGGGTGCTTGTGGTGCAGCATGACCAGAAGTTTGTAAGAGAGGGGCAGAGGATCTCCAGCTTTAACAAAGACCTGGTGTGGGAAGGGCTGCTCAGCACACACTCCTGACTGTCCCATCCCTGCTGGCTCCTGCTCAGCACACACTCCTGACTGTCCCATCCCTGCTGGCTCCTGCTCAGCACACACTCCTGACTGTCCCATCCCTGCTGGCTCCTGCTCAGCACACACTCCTGATTGTCCCATCCCTGCTGGTTCCTGCTCAGCACTCAGCTCCTGACTGTCCCATCCCTGCTGGCTCCATGGAGCCCTAGAGTTGGTCTCAGCAGCAGACATTGAGGAGACATGAATGGAAAAAGCTCCCCCACAGCCCCTGTGGGAAGCCAGTAGTCCATGTTTGAACAGCTGTGTGGCAGTGAGGGAGAGAGGGTAGGAGTGTCATGGTCTGGATGTTCCCACTGAATTGATTAATGGTCAAACTGGTCCCATTTCATGGGTTCCTCATGCTAGTTGCTTACCCCAGTGTAAATGAGAACTCACCAGAAGCCTGGTCTGAAGGGGCTTGAGACCACTGCTGAAGAAGCTGCAGGAGGAGGAAGAGTTGAGCAGGCTCTGCACGAGGCTCATGCAGGCTGTGGGGTTGCTGGAGCCTGTGATGTTGAAGATCTCCTTGGGGCCAGGGATGTCCCCTGTGTCACCCCTGGCAGCACAAGGCCCAGCATGCACCGACTGCCACTGCACCTCCTGGGAGTAGGTGAGGGGCCAGCAGGGATTGGACACGGTTTTAGCACCTCTCTGATCCTGGAGGCAGAATAAAACAAGGAGCAAGAGAGGACATTGGCATCCAGGGCTTTACACAGGAAGACAGAATGTAACATGGTTAGGAACAGCCTTCCCCAAGCACCACAGTGCTGAGATTGAGCAGGGGGGCTGTGAAAGCTTTGCCAGATCTTATGGCAAATCTTGAATCAACCACGAGGCCCAGGCAGGTCCCAGCTGGGCTCAGGGTCAGTGACTGGAGCTGCTGAGAGGTGATGAGTCCCAGCCCTACCACCCTCCCTTAGAGCACAAATACAATTCCATGCATCCTGTGCTCTTTCTAGTTGCAAGAAGGAGGCTGTTCTGATCTGCCTTCCAGATGGTTCTGCTCCACAAGAATCAGTGGTTCTTATCTCTAGCAATTTAGCACTCTAACTGTGGTGAAGTTGGTGTCCAATGTGTGACATTCAGGTCTTAAATAAGGGCAAGTGTGGTTTATAGGGAAGAAAGTGAATGGGCAGGGAGCAGTTAATTCCTGAAAAAAATCATTTTGGTGAGGACTATGGTGATTCTTGAGCTTGTACCATCCTATACCATTCTTTTCCTCCCCTCCATTTCCCAAGTGAAATAAAGTTTGGAAGAACCAAAACACTGGCATGTTTTCAAAATGAAATATTGCTCTTTTAAAGATGCTCCAGGGTTTAAGTCAGGAAAGGAAATAACCCAAATGGAAGGTCCCAGTTGGTTTCTGGGTGCTCCCATTCTAGGATGGAGAGCAGTTCCTGGGAACCAAGGCAAGCCTTGCCTCTCCTCACCCTGAAGGTGATGTTGACACCTCTGAAGAGCAATTTGTTGCTTGTGTGTGTTAAGTAGGAGCCAAATAGAACCTGTAAGGAGGAAACCCTTGAACTGGTGCCTGTGTGTCTGCTTTACAAATGCACTGGGGTTTTCTAATATATGTAAACAGCCTCTACTAAAGAGGAATTGACTTTAAAGTGATCGACACTTTGCCCACACTTTGTGCAGCTGCCATTTGGTGGTGTTGTGCCCCTGAGCAGGCACTGGATGAGCAGAGAGAGCAGACACTCACACTCACCTGGATGCGCAGAGAGAGCAGACACTCACACTCACACTTACCCTCCCACTCACCCTCACGTGGAGGAGCACAGACAGCAGACACACTCACACTCCCATTCACCTGGATGAGCAGACACTCCTACTCCCCCTCACCTGGAGGAGCACAGACAGCAGACACTCACACTCACCCTCATGTGGAGGAGCACAGACAGCAGACACACTCACCTACCTGGATGAGCAGACACTCACCCTCCCCCTCACCTGCAGGAGCACAGACAGCAGATACTCTCACACTCCCACTCACACTCACCTGCAGGAGCACAGACAGCAGACACACTCACACTCACCTGGAGGAGCACAGACAGCAGACACTCACACTCACTCTCATATTCACACTCAGCTGGATGAGCAGACACTCACCCTCACACTCCCCCTCACCTGCAGGAGCACAGTCACCAGACACTCTCACCCTCACACTCCCCCTCACCTGCA
>JAWWEX010000059.1:9421045-9432744 GCA_035583215.1 Arremon brunneinucha | reverse complement strand
TGACTGTGATTGGCCATTAATTACAAACAACCACATGAGACCAATCACAGATGCACCTGTTGCATTCCACAGCAGCAAATAACCAATGTTTACATTTTGTTCCTGAGGCCTCCATCTTCTCAGGAGCAAAAATCCTAAGGAAAGGATTTCTCATAAAAGATGTCTGCGACACTCAATCTTCCCTGGTGCAGCTTTCCTCTCCTTCTGTCACTAGTCCTCTCCCTGAAGCCCAGAGCTGGGTAGGACAGAGCTCCTGCTCCAGTGTGGGGAGCTCGAGCTCACGATTTCTGTGTCAGAAGAGATGAGAAGGGAGTTCCCCTGTGAGTCAGAGCCAGCTGAGGCCTCCTCTGCAGAGATCCCAGGGAAATGGGTCCCTTTGGCTGCCCTGGCCCCTCTGCCTGCTGCCCTGGGAGCTTTGTGCCCTGCTTTGTGCCCAGCTTTGTGCCCAGCTTTGTGCCCTGCTTGTCCTGCTGGCTGTGGGTGATCCCAGGGGGGTTTGGGTGAAATTCAGCCCAGCTGCTCACCTCCCCAGTGGGTTTGTGTTCCTGTGCTGCCTGTCCTGCCCTGGCAATCAGCTCTTTGGCTGGAGATTTTCCCTGGCACTTTGGTTTCCTGGGGTCAGGCATGTGCCACGTGCCCCCTCCTTTCCCCCCAGTTTCTTTTCCTGCAGCCTGAAGTGAGTGTCACAGGATTACAGAGTAAATTCAGATGGGAGCCTGTCAGGGGGAAGCTGTTTGGGGTTTATTCTGTCTGTGGGCTGCTCAGGGCAGCTCTGCTGAGCCCTTTCTGCTGCCTCGAAGCAGAAAAGCCTCACCCTTACAAATGTACACACACCCCTGAGGCTGAAAATAACCCCCAAAATGTTCAGCCTGGAGAAAAGGAGGCTCAGAGCCTTTTCCAACCTCACTGGTTCTGAGATTCTGTGAAAATGATTTATAAGAGCTTTCTGCAAACAGCCCTAATGCATCTCTGTGCTGGAAGGAGCCTGGCCTGCTCTGGAGCTCACCCAGACCTGTGAGGCTGCAGGGAGGAGGGCTCCTAATCCTGCCTGGGTGGGAGGGTTTCAGCTTTACAGGGTTGGTCCTGGGTGCTGCTTGGGTTGGGGCTGTGGCTTTCCCAGGCATATTCAAATAGGACATAAACAATTATGTGTATGTGCATATATATATATGCATTTATAGGTCATATATATGTGTATTTATATGCCATATATATGTATTTAAATGTCATATATATGTATTTATATGCCATATATATATGTTTTTATACATCATATATGTATTTATAGGTCATATATATGTATTTATGTCATATATATGTGTACTTATATTCATATATATATGTAATTATATGCCATACATATATATGTATTTATATGCCATATATATGTATTTAAATGTCATATATATATGTATTTATACATCATATATATGTATTTATAGGTCATATATGTGTATTTATATGTAATGTATATGTATTTGTCATATGTATATGTATTTATGTACCATATATATGTATTTAAATGTCATCTGTATATGTAATTATGTGTCATGTATATGTCATTTATATGCCATATACATGTGTTTATATGCCATATATATGTATTTATGTCATATATGTGTACTTAGATTTATATAAATATGTAATTACATGCATACATATATATCTATTTATATGCCATGAATATATATTTATATGCCATACATATGTATTTAATGTCACATATATATGTATTTATATGTGTGTGCACAGAAAATGTATGGCAACACTATTTGAATGAAGGCAAAGCAATTTGGGTGCAACTCTGAGGAGATTTGCTGTTGCCTAAAGGTGTTTAATTGTAAAGGAAAACTGTCAGTTCAGCAGTTTTGGAGGAAAGTGTGAAGGTGGCTGTGTGCTGGGGACAGGGGGAGGCCAGCACAGCCCTTTGTCACTGGGTGGTCTCTGCTGGACCCCTCAGAGTGGCTCTGACCCACCTTGGCCACCCCCTGCCCCATCCCATCCCATCCCATCCCCTGCCCCATCCCATCCCATCCCAGCCCTGCTGGGGCACCCCCGTCCCCCCCCAGCCCCCAGTATCCCCCAGCTGCAGGAATCCCCTCTCTCCCAGCACCGTGCAGGCAGCAGAATTCCCCCCCAGCCCCTCTAATCCCTTTATGGTGTTTGTGTCGGGCTCCTCCTGCCCACGCTGCTCTTTGCCTTCCCTCTAATCTCCCCCCGAGCTGTCTGGCAGGACAAGAACCAGCCCGGGTTGGTCACACCGATCCCGGGCAGGGGGAATGCTCCCTCCAGAGGCTCTGGGAGGTGCTCTGGGGGTTTAACAGCCAGGGAGGGATTCCCTCAGTTCTGAGCAGCGTCCTGAACCCTGGAGGGTGATTTAGAGTAAAACCCGAATTCTCCATCCCAAAATCCCTCCTTTGTGCCCAGGGATCTTCTTGGACAAGTGTATGGAGGGATCTTATAGCCAATGCCCAGCCCTCTGTGTCCAGCCCTCTGCTGCAGCACCAGGGGAAGGTGTAAAATTCACCCCAAGAAGTGAATTAGTCCGTGTTTAACCCTTTTATGGTAAAACATATCGTGTTACTGAAGATTTTCAATCTGAGAAATTTCTTAATGATTTACTACTATCCTATCAAAGCAAGAAATATCTCTGGTGCATTTTGGCAAGGCTGGAAAGTGTTGAGGCTGATAAAGCTGTAAAGAAGGAAATGTAGGAAGTGACTCCCTTAAAGCATTAGGAGTGCTTTCTGGAGAAAATTGGAAAGCAGGATCTTTGCAAATTTGGTTTAAAACCTATATATATGCAGTAGGTCTGCAAAATGCTATACAGAAGAGAAGGTTTGGGGTAAATCTAGTTTATTATAAGGCAAGGAGCAGAAAGGATTTTATGCACCCCTGAGGGAAGGTTCTTTTCAGTTTGATAAATGCAGCGTAAGCATCTCTCAAAGTCAGAGAGATAAAAACTGGAAGAAGAATTTAGGACTTGGCCAGGTCTCCCTAGGCTGGGTCTCCAGACTGATCCCAAAAAGGACCCTGGGAAGGGGAGCAGCCCTGCTGCATCCCTGTGGGCACGGGTGACATCCCTGGTGGCACCAGAGGTGATGCTTGGTCCGGGCTGGAGCAGCCCAGCAGAATCAGCTCCTCTCCCTGCTGTGCTCCATGTGGGGAAACCCCTCTGCTGCAGCTCTGAATGGGCTTCACAAAGTCCTCAGGAGGTTTAATCTGTGACCTTTTACTTCTCCAAGGACACCCCTGCTCCCTTTCCTGCCCTGGCTCCGACCTTGGGCCAGTGGCAGGTTCTGGGAGCTGCTGGTGGTTAATATTTACTGTACCTGGCGAGGAGGGGAGCGGGCAGGAGCCCGCTGATTGCAGAGCCGGGGCTGTTTGGGGGAAATGTTACTGCAGAGCCTCAGGAGCCAGGCGTGAGTGGTGCTGCTGCTGTTGGTGTAACAGGGTTGTCGCTATGGAAATGGCTGGAATTAGGCTTGGGGAGGTGAGGCTTGATCCCAGGAAAAACTGACTAAGCAGGTGCCCAGCCTTACACGGCAGAAATGCTTTTTCCTGCTCGCCAAAATCCTTTTTGGTGTGAAGTCATTGTGTGTGTTTGGTGAGCTGCCTCGGGGGTGGCACTTGGGGACCTGGTACAGTGGTGGCCTTGGCAGTGCTGGGTAACAGCTGAGCTCAGTGACCTTTTCCACCCTTAGGAATTCTGTGATTCCACCCCTGTGCCCCCGCAGGCTGCTGCTGTCCCTGCTGTCCCCAAACACCACAAACCCACCGTGTTTGCCCTCCTGGGGCAGGGGGGCTCTGACCAGGTGAGGGATTATTGGTGTTTGCTCTGTCTTCCCCTTTTGGGTGTTTTGGTGCTCGGTGATTCCAGCTGCTCACAGAGGAGCTTCCCAATCCAGGTTACTGGGTTAACTCAGCCTGGATTTTGTTCCATTTCTCCCTGGGTTTGAGGCTCCCTCAAGCTCCGATGTGTTTGTGCACAGGTGGGAACATCCAGGAGAGAAGCCAGAGAGATAAAATGAGCCTCTCCCCACCCAGCTGAGTGAGGAAGGTGCAGGGGCTCGGCAGAACCCTCCTATCACACTGAGCTCACCCCTGCTGCTCCTGCTGGCTCTGGAGGATGCAGCTCCGCTCTCCTCGGTGTGGTTTGTGTCCTTCCCAAGGGATGCAGATCCATCTCTGAGCTTTCTGCTCAGCACCAGCCGCTGCTTCTCCAGCCCTGAGGCCGGTCCCGGGGGCTCCAGCTCCCCAGGCGGGATGGAGATGGAGATGATGGAGATGGAGATGATGGAGATGGGGTACAGGAGCCGAGGACCTGGAGCGGCTGGCGCCTCCCCGGCTCGGTGCTGCTCGCTGTTGCTCGGTGTTGCAACGCCTCCGGGAAAGGGCCGCACAGCCAGGGGTGCATTTCCTCCCGCCCTGGGACGATTTCCAAACAAGAATGAGGAAATGCTGAGCTTTGCAGCCACATTCGTGGATGTGTCCCCAAAATACCCCGCAGAGGGAGGCGGCTGCTTTCGAGCTGCACCCCAGCTGCAGTCGCAGGAGAGCCTGAATGTCACCGGGGCGGCGACAAGGACACCGGGCAGACCTGCGTGGCTCCGGGACCTTGGGCACATGCCCGTGTGCCAGGCTCCTGCCCAGGCTCTGCTCGGGCAGCACCCACGGGCCGTGGGCTGGGTGACGTCCGGCCCGCCCGCAGCCCGCTGCCACTGATGTCACCGCCCGGTCACCCAAATCGCTCATTGAGTTTTGCTTCTGCCGCTGCCAATCTCATTTCCTGGTTCTTGTGCAATCCCAAGGACTTTCAGGTTTCTTCCCGATTCTTTATCTGCCTGCGGGACCAAAACACCTTCAGAAGAAAAACAGCGCTGATGTCTTGGGTCAGTGCCCGGGGAGGAGGTGTCCTGTGGGGGGCAGCCAGCCGTGAAGCAGGGTTTTTTTAGCTGCCTCGGTGTTTTGCAGAAAAAACATTCCTGGCGGTGAGTCAGGCAGCCACAAACATGAGGCTGTCTTAAGAACCGGGGGAATTAGCAAAAACCCAACTGCTTTAGAGCCCAGTCATGCCTTAAAGCCTGTTTTTCCTTTTGTAACGTCGGAAAACTGCTTGAAACCCGAGGCTGGGGAGTCGAGGCGCGCTCACCCCGCCGGGTTTGCTTGGGGGGGTTGTTTGGAATCTTGCCCTCCTCCCAGAAAAAAATCCGGGAGTGTTTGAGATAACCCCGGAGGCGCCGGCACGGGCTGTGCCCATGTTGGCTGTGCCCCTGCTGGCTGTGCCCCTGCTGGTTGTGCCGACGTTGGCTGTGCCCTTTCTGGTTGTGCCCGTGCTGTTGTGCCCATGTTGGCTGTGCCCTGGCTGTGCTGGTTGTGCCCTGGCACGTTTGGGGTCTGTCTGCCCCGACACGTGGGAGCCTCTCCCGCAGGATCCATGGAAAACCGGGAAGGCAGCGATGCGTTTAATTCACCTTAATTGGATCTGCGTTCGGCTCAATAGCTGGAAATTGCTGTTATATTGAAATAATCGACTCAAATTCACACCTGTTGGCTGAGGATTTTTAGCTGACTGTAAATCACGGCAGAGCCTGTGCTGAGCGCGGATGGTTTGGGGGTTTAAAGAGACTCTGCCACGCTCTGGTGCTTTAAAATTGTGCTTTAACACGGCGGTTTATAGATGGGAAGGGCTGAAGTAGGAGATTGCGGTGTTTTCCCGGCAGCTCTGGCCCTTCCTCCCTTCCTTTCCAAGGAAAGCCTTGAGGGCAAACCCAGCCCTGCAGCCACAGTGGGGCTGAAGCCGGGTGGCAAGGGGAAGGGGTCGTTCCTGGGATGGCCAGGGCAGGATGGGGGGAGAGAGGTAATGGTAGGGGGAATCTGTCTGTCCCTGTCTCGGGAATCTGGGTACCCCTGTCCCCATGGATTGGGCTGCTCCTGTCCCGAGAATCTGGGTGCCCCTGTCCCAGGGATCTCGTTGCCACTGATGTCCCCAGGACCACCCAGGCACCCAGATCCATTCCATCACACAACCACACGGTCACAGCCAGGTTTTGGGGTGCTGAGGGAGCACAACCCAGCAGCCTCTCCATTTCCCTCCCACCCCGGCACCGACTTAGCAGCGCTGGGAGAAAAACACCTGCACGCGTGTACGAGGGCAACCCTGCACAAACAAGGGGCCAGAACGGATGACACACGCAGAGAGGGGACCGGAGGTGGTGAATAAAATTTTCAATGAGTAACACCTGTTTCTTTAAATAAACAATAAGTTATTTAGCCAGTAACTCACTACTTTAAAGAAACAAAGCGATGCTTTAGCCGTGAAATAGCCGTCGTTTTTAATAAGAAAAGAAAAGAAAACGATACTAAACGCGCTCAGTGGGTGTCCCGGAGGTGGGGGCCGGGGGCCGGGGCCCGGCGCTGCCGCCCCGGGGCGGAGCCGCCTCCGCGCCGCCCCCGGACCGCGGGCGCCTTTAAAGCGCGGGCGGAGCGGGCGCGGGCAGCGCTGGGCCCGGTGAGCGCGGGGTCGCGGGTTCGAGTCCCGCCGGGGGAGGCAGCAGGGGAGAGTCGGGGTGGCTCGCTATGGGCTGGGAGGTTGGTTTGTAACACACCCCTGGGGATGATGGGCCGGAGGTGGTGTGGCACTCACCTGTGCGCCCCCGCAGGGCCGTCGCCATGTCGGTGTCGCACAGCTCCAGGCTGAACAAGCTGGTGCGGGAGCAGTACATGAGGCTGCCCCAGGATGGGAGGGTGCAGGTCACCTACGTCTGGATCGACGGCAGCGGCGAGGGAGTGCGCTGCAAGAGCAGGACCCTCGATAAGGAGCCCAAGAGCATCGAAGGTAACGCGGCTGCTCGTCCCTCGGGTGATGGGTGGTGTGTGAAGGGCCCTGAGCATCACCTGAGAAAACTTCTGGGCTGCTTTGGGCGCTGGGAGCTGGGACGGGCTCTCCCTGGTTGTGTGGCACCAGTGATACCTGTTGCAGCTGTCTGGTGGGGTTGTACCGAGCAGCAGGGTGAATATCCAATCTACGTCCCTGCGGTTTGCTTAACCCGCTAATCTCTGCTATTACTGCTAGGTGGGAAGGGGTGGATGAGCTCCTCGCTCCTTTCCTCCAGGCAAACAGGCATGGAGACGTGTCGGCATCTGGATGGGGTTTGGCAGAGGGAGGTGGAGTGGCTGGGACTGATCCTGCCCGTGCCTGGTGGTGCTGGGGTGGGGTGAGCACGCTGATGCTCAGGGAGCACCGATGGGCTCCGAGGATCTGCAAGAAAACCTTTGTGGCTGACATCCCGTGGAACTCGGCACCCCTTGGGTGCTCCATCCTGGATCCGAGCCACCAGCACTTGGCACAATCCGTCCGTGGGCCTATTCCCAAGCTCACTCCCACCTCCTGCCCCGCAGATGTCCCCGAGTGGAATTTCGATGGCTCCAGCACGGCACAGGCAGAGGGCTCCAACAGTGACATGTTCCTGGTGCCTGTCTGCATGTTCAGGGACCCTTTTTGCCTGGACCCCAACAAGCTGGTGCTCTGCGAAGTGCTGAAGTACAACAGGAAACCCGCAGGTGAGCACCCCGAGCTCCCCAGGGTCACCCCTTTATTATTTAGGGTGTCACCTCCCAGGGCTCCTGCTCGGGACCGCCGGCCCTGGGGCGCAGCTGAGCACCGAGCACTTGGCCCGAGGCTCCGAAATCCAAGCGCTGGTGGCGGTGGATGCTTGCAGGAACTTGTTTTAGTGGCACGGGGCGAGGAGAGCAGCAGCGAGACGTGGAGCTCACCAAAGGCGTCTCCCGGCTCTTGAACCCGAGCTCGCCCAGCCCGGGGGGAGCGGGAGCTGCAAGTGCGGGGTTCTGCCGTGCCCGGGTTGTGGTGGCTCTTCTCGCTGGTGGGAGGCTGCAGAAAAGGAAGGAGAAGATGCTGAGACGGCGTGTGCTGCTCGCTCGGAGTGACCTTTAGCAAACAGAACGGGCGGCTCTCGCTCTTATCGCCGAGGCTGCGCTCGCAGGAGCCTGCAGTCCGTCTTGTCCCTGCGATAAAGCCCCAGACACAGGAAAAGGAGCCTGTTTGCAGGGACGCGCCGAGGGGCTCCCGGAGGGGTTATTTGCCGGCAAACAACCGGATATTTGCCGCTGGAGCAGGGCTGAGCCCGCTGGGTGTGCGGGGGAGGGAGAGGGCATCTGCGGGTGATGCAGCTCTGCCGGGAGAGCGGCGGGCAGCGATGGTGAAAGACGGGGCTGATTCCTCTGTGGGCTGATTCCTCCTCCAGCAGCCTCCAGACAGGGTGGGGGAAGTGTCTTGGTTGAGATTCCTGCCCGGCAGCTCCTCCGCTGCGGGAGTTTGTAAAGAGAGCTCCTGATCCTGCGGTTCCTGGGGCACACAGAGCTCAGCCCACAGCGCTGATGGTGAGAGGGGTGCACCCCCCAGCCCTCCCCGTGATGGTTTCCATAGACCTTAAGGGCTCTGTGGGCTCAGGAGAAGAAATTCTCTTAGCCTTGCTCGCCCTCTGCCACTGCTTCCCTCCAGCCCCACGCTCTGTTGGAGCTGCTCTGGGTTTTTATTGCAAGTTAGGGCAGAATGTGCAGCCTGGAGCCTGCCTGTCCCTGCCACCGCAGTTTTTCAGCCTTTCTCGCTGATGTCTTGGTCCAAGATCTCATTCCCCTTGCCTGGCTCGTTCGTGTCTGGACAGTTCTCTGCTATCTGTGTTTTCCTGGCAAAGCCCCAGTTGCCTTGAGCACCTTGAAAGGCCGAGGCAGGGCCAGCCAGTCTGGATGCTGACCAAAACCATGGAGCTGCAGGAAGATAAGGATAATTCAGATGAGGCTGGTAGAAAGAGGATGGGGGTGAAGGAGTGATGGAAGTTCCCAAGTCTGCTGAATGCCTGTAGGATGGGGTTGGGGTAATGTTCCTCAACTCTCAGTGAGTAAGAGGAGGAGGATGGACCATCAGCAGTGGATTGGGGAACAGGATAATTAAATCCTCTTGACCTGTGGCCTGATGCTCTGGTAATGCAGTAACTGTGAGGAGGAATTTGGTGAGCAGGAAGGGGGATTCATCATGATTTCCTTAAGGCTTCTGTGGGAAACCCTTAGCAGTGGTGGAGCCTCGGTCCCAGGGTGGGATGGAGCAGATAGTGGTGGGTGCTGCCTCACAGCATGGCTCTAACCCAGACATCTCTGCCCCCAGAGACCAACCTGAGGCACACGTGCAAGAAAGTGATGGACCTGGTGAAGGACAGCCACCCCTGGTTCGGGATGGAGCAGGAGTACACCCTGCTGGGCATCAACGGGCACCCCTACGGCTGGCCCGACAACGGCTTCCCCGGCCCGCAGGGTAAGAGCCCAAAATCCAGCCCAAAATTCCAGCCCAAAATCGCCCACCCTGCTGCTGTGGGGTGCAGGAGGGGGCAGTGAGCCCATCCCCAGCCCAGTGCAGCTCTGCTGTCAGGGATGGCCCAGGTAGGGGCTGTTTGCCCAGAGCACCTGGTGCCCGTAGCTCACGTGAGCCGCTCCCGCCGGACCCTGCTTGCACAAACAGCTCAGCTGCACGACTTGTTTGGCAAGGGCTGGAGAACTGGGCTGGAAAAGCCTCCTCCCCTTGGCTGTTGAGGAAAGGGCTTGGCATGGCGCGTTGTGCCCTCCTGCAGCAGCGAGCCAGCTCCTCTGCTGCCTCCTGGGACGGAGCCAGAGGTTTCCCAAGCTGATTTTTGTGTGGAGCGGCTGCTTGCAACGTCTCCCTTCCCCCAGGCGGGAGAAGATCTTTGCCTTACCTGCCTGAATGAGGAAGATATCAAAGCCCAGCGATTTGGATTTTCTAGCTGTGAACAATGCCAGCTGTTGTCAGAACAATCTCGGAAGCTTGATGTGCTCAGAGGGTGAGGGAGGTGCCCCGGGGCAGACCAAACTTTGCTTATCTCGAGGCCACCTCCCGGCTGATGTGTTACAAGTATTATTGAACTGCCCAGATAAGGCTGAGGTTGCACAGATGAGCTGCTCACACTGCTAATCCTGGAGCTGGGGGCGGTGGCTTGATGTCCTGTGGAGAGAAACATCATTTTAATTCCCATAAATCCCCTGCCCATGGCAGCAGGTACCTGGGAGAGTGGGATTATGTTACAGTGCTGTTGTTGCTCCTTGATGTTTTCCTTGGGTGTTGACTCCTTGTTCTTTCCAGGCCCCTATTACTGCGGGGTTGGAGCAGATAAGGTGTACGGGCGTGATATCGTGGAGTCCCACTACAAGGCTTGTCTCTATGCGGGGGTGAAGATCTGTGGCACCAATGCCGAGGTGATGCCCTCCCAGGTAGGTGTGCATGGCCCCAGGCAGCCCATTCCCAGGGATGGATCAGATGTTGTGGGGCTGGAATGACCCAGCAACTCCCAGCTCCTCTGGAACTCTGAATCCAGTGACTCCTCACGTTGATTTTCCTTAGGTGGGAGCAGTTGCACCGCCGGAATGGAAATGTGCATTTGATTTTCTCCTAACTCACCCCAGCTCCTTGCACAGCTCAGCCTGAGCTCTGGCTGCCAGAGCAGAGCTGGGAGCTGCCCATGGGAGCAGGGATGTGGGGATGGGAGCTGGGATGGGCTGCAGGGGCACCGTGTGGAGTGATGGGGTCTGAGCCCTGTTCTGGAACTGGGAAGCTGGGGTGGGACATGGCCCTGGGGAGCAGTTGGGAGGATTTGGGTTTATCTAGGAGTGAGCAGCAGGGAGCCCCTGATTGCATTAGGCAGGTGGCCAGACTGACTGGGACCTGCAGCCCTGACTGTCCTGCTGCTGATGTGGCAGTGATAAGCAGGGGCTTATCAGCAGTGGAGCCGAGGCAGGACTTTTACCCACCCCACTGTTTGCCCCAAATTCTTCAGGGTCCTCCTTGGCTGCCTTCCACATCCTGGGCTCAGGCTCTGCCACGCCAGCAGCCACAAAGACGTCACCCTGTGCTTCGTAACCGTGGGTGATGCAACCCTGGCTCCAGCCAGGCAGGGAGCAGCCCTGGGAAGGACTAACAGTCTCCTGGTTAATCCCCTGTCCTGTTTGCAGTGTGGGCTGGGGTCCTGCTCCCAGCAGCTCCAGCCTCAGTCAGATGTGTTTATTTATCTCTGTTTTGATTAAAAACCCTTCTGATTTGCTCTACATAGCGATGAGCAGTTTCTTCCCATTTTTTTGCATGTCAAAGTTGTTTTGTTGCTTGCTTCAATTGCTTGTTGCTGATTGTTTGGGTAACAGTCCAGGCTGAGAGTGGCAGGGATGTGGTGGCTGGGGAGGCGCCCGCCTGCCCATCCTTACCTGTGCATCTGCTCCCCCTTCCAGTGGGAATTCCAGGTGGGCCCGTGTGAAGGCATTGAGATGGGGGATCACCTGTGGATGGCTCGGTTCATCCTGCACCGTGTCTGCGAGGACTTTGGGGTTGTGGCCACTCTGGACCCCAAACCCATGACCGGCAACTGGAACGGCGCTGGGTGTCACACCAACTACAGCACCGAGGAGATGCGCAGAGAGGGGGGTCTCAAGTGAGTCCTGGGGGGTCTCAAGTGAGTCCTGGGGGGTCTCAAGGGGAGTCTCAGGACTCAAGGGAGTCCTTGGGGACTCCCTGGGATGTACCTGGGTGTGACTGTGTTCACAGGAGGGTGAGGGAAGAGATGAGGATCTGACTCCATGTTTCAGAAGGCTTGATTTATTATTTAATGATATATTTATTTATTTTA
>JAWWEX010000059.1:9384251-9402816 GCA_035583215.1 Arremon brunneinucha | reverse complement strand
AGCGGAGCGGAGCGGAGGAGAGCGGCCGGGCCGGCGCGGCCATGGGGAAGGTGCAGCTCTTCGAGATCCGCCTGGGCGACAGCCGCGTCGTCTACAGCCCCGGCGAGCCGCTGGCCGGCACCGTCACCGTGCGGCTCTCGGGCTCGCTGCAGTACCGAGGTGAGCCCGCGGCCTGTCGTGCCCTGCTGTGCCCGCGGGGCCGCACGGCGGGGCGGATATCCCGGGGAGGGGTTCGCGGGCTGCCCTGGCCCGCCGGGCGCCCTTCCCCGGCTCTGGGGACCGGCGGCTCCGGGGCTGCCCCATCGCTGCTGCCCCCGCTGCCATGCGGCGGCCGGGAGGGGCCGATGGGAGCAACCTGCTGGATTATTTCCTCCTCCGCTTCCTCCTCTTACTTTTTGCTCCTATCCCATAAATAAGGAAACATCCTCCCAACCCCCTTCCCAAAACAGCCCAGCGCGGGGCTGAGCCACAGCAGCCTCCGGAGCTGGCGGGTGCCCAGGGTGGCAGCGGGAGGTGGTGGAGGGGCTCGCCCGTCTCGTTCTGCTTTCCCCGAGTCCTGCGGCTTCTCAGGGCTGCCGGCATCGCCCGAACCCCGAGCCTGGTGCCCCTGGGGCGGACGGAGCCCGAATGTGTTAGGGCAGGGCGATGGCAAGAGGTGGGCGATGTGCCGTGTCCCGGTGGGCAGCAGCCCTGCCCGGGCAGGAGAAAGGAGATGGGCGCTGCTGTGTCCTGGCAGGAGCGGCGCCCACCCAGGCTCGCAGGCACCGTCCGCAGCGAGCAGCCGTGTTGTAACATCTCCAACGAACTCGGGCGTTGGAGTTGTGGCTCTGCTGGTGTGGGAGATGCCCGCGGTGTGTACGAGGTGCTGAGAGTGCCCGCTGGGCAGCAGTGGTCTGGAGCAGGACGTGTTGGGTTGTTGTTGTTGCTCCACGCGAGGCTCAGGCCATGCTCGTGGCTGGTGCAGTCCGTCAGGGCACAGGGATGGGGATGGGCTGCAGGGAAATGAGCGGCTGGGCTCGGATCATCCGAACTGGGAGCTTCCTCCCCCGCCTGGGAAAAGTCATTCGCATTTGCAAGTCAGCTTTGTGCTCAGCGCTGTGGAAATGTGAACCAATTTGCTGTTTTCCCTGAGGTCTTGCTTGCTTCTTGTGTGTGCATGCTGCTTCCTTTGTAACAAATTATTGGAGGGGGAAAAAAAGACCGAGTAATGTAAAATGTGAAGTCTCTGTTCAAGAGCTGTCAGCCTGCATGATGGTGCCTATGTTTGCCTGTGCCTTGCTTTTGAGAGCACCTCTCCCAGTTGTCTGCAATAGCTTTTGGAAGCTCCTGGTGGAAAAAAATGTATCTAGGACATGTGTAAACTTGTAGCCTGTTTAACTCCTGTCTGAGCAAAACAGTTGCAGATCCAGCGTTTATCTCAGTGGAGAGTACTCCCAGATGTACTTCCAGCAAAGATGTTTTAATGAAGTCTGGCTGACTTCCCTCCTCTGCCCATCCCATTGCCTTCCACCCATTCCTGAAGGTGCTTCTTGGGAGGGACAGGAGTTTGGCCTTGCAGGGTTTGGTGTGCTGGCCCCTTGTGCTGCCAGCTGGCCAAAGCAACTTGCTGCTGCCTGTACGACTCCCATTTGGAGAGGATTTGCCGGGTTCTGCTCTACACCACCTCTCCTCTGCTTCCTGGTGGTGTTGTAGGGAAGGAGAAAAGTGTATTGTTGTTCTAGACATTCTTTCTGCTTCCTTATTGCTTTGATTCTGAGAAGCATCAGGGTCTGCTGTTAAGTGCAGGTCCTGAACTCATGAAGGGTTTTGCTGTGGGATCTGGTGTTTGGGGATAGTGCAGGGATTTTGGTAAGAGCTGGGGCAGCTGAGCTCTAGGAAAGCTGTCAGGAGCATCCAGCCAAAATCTGAGGTGGGCTCCATGTGGTTGATGCTTTTATTGTGCTTAGGTCACTGAGCAGCTCTTCTAGGCTGTTTCCTGTACAATGGCTTCATGAGCTGGGGTAGAAACTTTCCATTACTCGTATCAGAACTCACCCAGTTAAGTCACGTTTGGATGTGAAACCAACTTCTGCCAAGCACAAGGTGACTCTTTGTTGTGTGTTCTCCCTCCTGCTGTGTATCTCATGGTCTCTGGTGATTAAACCCTCCACACTTGATCTCTTGGGCACCCTCTCCTTTCTGTATGAACGAAATGTCTCACCCTCAGAGGAAGAGGCTCATGTAGCTGCTGAAACATCCTTTTGGTGTTCCAGCAGGTGACTATCTGCTGTTAGAGATCCTAAAGGGACTTGTGAGCCCTGTTGAGCTCTGTGGGCTCAGCACTGTAGGGATCAGACAGCCTGACAGGCTCTGGCTTCCTGCTGGGCTGTGGGGAGAGCTGGGTGGCATCAACTCATCTTACATTGTATATACCCCCCAACACACCTTCTGTGGCCAACTGAGACTTTCCAGGCTAATAAACTGCTTCCAGGAGTTTAGTCCTCACTCCTAGCAGGTCTGGCCCACAGCCCCACAGTTTGAATTTGGTGCTTTCCATTTCCTGAGCAGGCGAGCCCGGTGCGGTGACTCCTTGGTGCTTGGTGTGTGAGGTCACAGCCGGAACCAGCCTGTAGGTGACTCCTCACACGGTAACTTCTGGCTCTTGTAAATTACACCTTCTGAAAGGTGACAGTGCAAACAAACACAGCTCGCTGTGCCTTGCTAAACACAGGAGAAATCCTGGGTCATGGGGCAGCGTGGCTGGGGACACACCTTTTGGGATCATTGATGTTCCCACTTAGACTGGCGTCAGTGCCAGCCCTGCTGACTGGCAGTGAGGGCTCTTCAGGAGCACATCTTCTTCAGCTGACCTTGCAGCAGCATCACAAACACTCACTGGTCCTGGTGACCCACGTGGGCCTTCTGAGGAGTCACACTTCTTCCTGTGCCTGTGCCAGGGTGAAGGACCTGCCCAGAAAACTTCTGAGCCTCAGGGGAGAGCACTGATGGAAATGGAGAATTCCTTATCATTGTGCCTGGTTTGCTGGGTAAATCATCAAACATGTGTGTACAAAGAATAATTAATCTTACAGGAAGCTTGTGCAGGGACAGCTGGAGATGGAGTTAATTTGTGGGGAAGGAGGAGGGAAGCCAGTTCATTTGGAGCAGGGCAGGCAGTCCTGAGTGCCGGCAGGAGCGTGTGGGAACAAAGGCTTGTGCTGCCTGGAGATGCTGGAGCCCTTTCCTCTCAGCTCTGTGGCTTCCAGGGGCCATGTGGATTATTTTGGTCCCGCCTGCCGTTCAGTGAGGCTTCAACCAGCATAATGTTAAAATAACAGCCCTCTCTGCCAGGTCACCAAGAGCAAAGAAACAGCAAGTGCTTTCCTGGGCAGATTTCAGCACTTTGCTATTCCCCACTCTGTTATTTGGCTGTCCAGGTTTATGCAGGGATGAGTTGACTTTAAAATCACTTCCTTGATCTACAAAGCTATAGACACAAGTACTCATGTTTGTTCATGCTCTAAAAATACAGATACATAATTCCCATTTCCACAGAGCGGAGAGCCTATGAATCATAATTTTCTTCTCTGATCTTAAATGCAGTAAATATTCTCACTTCTCATATGGAGGACTGAAAAAGCTGGTGGTGAAGGGGGATGAAGAGCAGGGCTCTGAAATTCTGGGTCAGGTGTCCAAACTAAAAGGTAACTTCTGTTCCCTAGAAGGGCAGCAGGGAGAAATTTGGGTTTGGTGGTTCTGACGTGTGTGTAACCTGTGCCCTTCCTGAGGGGAAGGGATGACACCAAAGGACTTTGTTGGCCACAATTCTCCTACTACTTGACCTCTGGTACAGTGGGAAACGTTGTTCCTGCAGGAAGGCTTTGGCTTGGGAAAGTGCTGGGGCAAAGGTGGATTCAGTCCCTGCACAGGGGTCTGGCTCTCTCCTGTAAAGAAGGATTGGAAATCCCTGTGTGGGCAGCATGGGTCATCTACTCACCATGGGGGCAGCAGGGACCCCATGGCTGGTCCCTGCTTTGGGGGGCACTGTGGGGAGAGCTGAGCTAAGCCTCAGAGTTTGGAGGGCACTGTCCCTGCTGATCCTGGCAATGTCCCACGAGGTCCTTGAGCTGTCTGGTATCCACCAGCAGTGGTGGGTGCCAGGATGAAGCTCAGGAATGCTCAGGGATGGCTCTGCAGCATCACTCCCCCAGGCTGGATGGCTCCTGCTGGAGGGGAGCTGGATTAACTTTCTTTTCTCGCTGTGTGAAGCGAGACAGCAGGGAGCTGTGTGGCCAAGTCTGTCTGAGGCTGGGGAAGAAAAGAGGGATTTTTGCTCTCCTGGCTGGCTTGCTGCTAGAGCTGCAACTCCTCTGGAGTCAAAAACTAATCACGAGCTGGGTTTGTGTCTCTGTCGCTGCACTGAGCCGCTGCCCCCGCCCGCGCTCCGCAGGAAAACTGCTCGCTGCTTTCCTTGGCGAGGAGACGTGCCACGGCCTCCCATCCCTTGTTTAACAAAATGGGAGGACAAGTGGAGTGGAGTTCTGTCTGTCTGATTTGCTTCCAAGTGTGACAAACGGGGTGTGAGTGCTTATCCCTTCCCTGGAGCGGCGCAGAGCTGTCAGAGATGCAGCTTGTCTTTCTGGGCTGGAGTCAGGTAGGCGGCAGGGAGGCTCCCTGGCTGGGAGGAAGAAGCCTGTGGGTTTCCATCCCTCTCATCCCAAGGCAGCTCCCTGTCCCTGGCTGTGCTGGGAGAGGAGGAGCAGCCAGGGATAGGGCATGGACGGGTGTGCTCCACTCGGAGCTGTTGTGGAATACTTTGTGCTGTAAGTCATCCCCAGGGAAGAAGTAGGTGTGTAGAAGACACAGAGCTGTCACTTGGCTTGGTGAAGTCTTGCCAGAGGCTCTCATGGCCAGTAAGAGGAGGATGGACATGTGGATCATCCTCTACTATCCAGAGAGGCCCTTCCAAGAGATGAAGGGAATGGGGTCATTGGGTTGTGCTGCAGAGCTGCTGCAGACCTGACCTGTGCCAAAGCACAGAGAAAGGTGCTCTGCCAGGCATTGGGGAAGGTCTTTTCCTTCTCCTGCTCAGGGCAGCTCCTCCTGAAATGGCCTGGCAAACATGTCAGGGAGTGGGCTTTGGTTTGGTGCCTCTTTTCTTGAGGGCTGATTGCTGAGATATCCAACCTGCAGCCTTTAGGCTACTGCTGTGACCTCTGGAGTCTGGCAACAGGAATTGCTGTGGAAGTTAATTGCCTCTTTGTGCTGCTCTTAAAATCTGTCACTCTTCAAATCTCTCGTGCAGAAATGCCAAGTGCTTAGGAGAGGAGAAAATGAGCAAAGGACCAGACTGTTGCCAGTCAGCATATTTATACAGTTGTGCCTGCATGTGCTCAGAGTCCCTGGGCTGTGCTCAGGATCCAAACCAGAGGTGAAATGGATCCGTACCACAAAGGTGTTCAGGCTTCTGTCTGCTTGTGATGGCTTTTAAACAGCAAATCCCCATTCCCCACTCTCTCTATGGCAAATAAAAATTAAGTGATGGGGTGCACAAGTCAGCTGGGAGTGAGGTGTTTTGCTGTCCCTAAGTTTGTGGGTAGAGGCCTTTCACTCCAACATGGCTGGATATTGCCCTGTGCAGAGGGATGGCCAGTGCCATGGGTTTGAGTTGCATGGCTTCAGGAAATTCTCACAGGTGTATTGGGGTCTTGAGATGCTGGATGATGGCAGTGGAGAGGATATGGGGTGTCCTAAGGTAAGCATTGAGCTGCTTTTGTCCCCCTCAACAAGATGAGGGTTGCAAGCTAGTACTAACCTGGAATTATTGAGAGATTTGGTTTAAAAACACCCTGATCTCTGAGCACAATAATCTTCGTTAAAAACCAGAGTTTGTCAGATATCTGTAGCAAAATCTGTTTCCAAGAAGCATGAATCATTTCTGGAGCACTAATGCTCATGACTTCCCCTCCTTTGTTCTTGCTGACAGCACTCTGCTCTCTGACAGTGGTTCTGGCTCAGGCAGCTCAGACCAGAGGTAACAATGCTGCAGCAGTTCACTGTTCATCCCTCCCCAAAACACCCTCCTGAATCCCAAATATTCCCTGCAATTAGAGTGGGATAAAACTGGCTTGGAAGGTAACAGCTCTGGAGAGGAATGCTCAGTGTATGGGTAGAAATTGGAGTCTCCTCAATGGGAGTTATCAGCAGGGGTCTGTCAGTGCCAGAGGTGCAGCTCAGGTCCCAGATGTTCCTTTTCTGTCTGCTTGGATCTCTGAGGAGCCCAGCCTGACCATGAGGACTCTCTTACCAACTTGTAGCTCTCCCAGCACAGCGAGGATTTGTTATGTATCTGGTGCTCTGGTGATAACAAGAACATAAGTCGTCTTTCCAAACTGATGATCTTGCTATAAATAGAGAATCCAGCTGCTTGTGTTGAATGGCATCAAAGAAAATCATAGGAGCAGCTCTTCTGCTTAGTGAAGTGGATTCTGGCTGTTTTCTCTGAAGATGCTGGGGTTGGGAGATTTCTTGACAACTGAGATGTGCAAAAGCAGTGCAGGAGAGCTCAATGGGGAATCTTCAGCAGGGAGCAGGTGGGGCTGGGATATCTCATCCTGGGCTGAGATCTTCATCAGGGAGAGGATGGGGCTGGGATCTCTCATTCTGTGCTGGGATCTTCATCAGGGAGAGGATGGGGCTGGGATCTCTCATTCTGTGCTGGGATCTTCAGCAGGGAGCAGATGGGGCTGGGATCTCTCATCTTGGGCTTAGATCTCTCATCCCATGCTGGGATCTTCAGCAGGGAGAGGATGGGGCTGGGATCTCTCATCCTGTGCTGGGATCTCTCATCCTGGGCTTGGATCTCTCATCCTGTGCTGGGATCTTCAGTAGGGAGCAGGTGAGGCTGGGATCTCTCACCCCTTGCTGGGATCTCTCATCCTGGGCTGGGATCTCTCACCCCTTGCTGGGATCTTCAGCAGGGAGCAGGTGAGGCTGGGATGTCATTCTGGGCTTGGATTTTCAGCAGGGAGCAGATGGAGCTGCGATCTCTCATCCCATGCTGTGCCTTCCTGCCTCCCCAGCAGGAACCTGCCTGTGCTGGTATCCAGCCAGGATGAGGAGGCACTAAATGCAGGCTTGCTTTACTGCTTGTAAATAAGGCTCTTCAGGAAAAAGCCCTTGAAACCTGCCCTTCTAGGAGGAGGGGAGCTGGCTCCTGGCTCATGCTTGGGAGCTGCAGCAGCACTAAATCATTTGGAGGTGTCTCAGCAGTTCTGTGTGCTGAGTTGGGAGTTCAGTGTCTGAAGCAGCAGGAGGGCAGACCCTGATGTGGTTCCATGTGGTTGCCTGACTTCTTGCTCCTGCCTCCTCTCCCTCCCACCAAAACTCTGTTCCCAGGATGGCTGAGCAGTCCTGACTGTGCTGCTTTAGTCCTTCCCCTGCTGTGGAGGCAGGGACTCACTCAGGACACTGGGCTGTGACAATGTGCTCTGTGCTGAGTCCTTGCAGCCCCAGGAGTGTCCAGCCTGTGACAGACCTGCTGCCCACCAGGTGCTGGGCTGACTTTGCATGTGCTCCTCATCTGGAGAGTGGGTGATGGGAAATCTGTGCCCAGGAGCATCCCTTGAGCCCCAGGAGGGGATGGAGAAGTGTCATCTCTGCTGAACCTTACATCTGCAGGATGGAGAAGTGTCATCTCTGCTGAAGCTTACATCTGCAGGATGGAGAAGTGTCATCTCTGCTGAACCTTACATCTGCAGGATGGAGAAGTGTCATCTCTCCTGAACTTACATCTGCAGGGCTGTCTGTTGCTGAGGCCAGGAGAGCTGTGCCTGGCTGTGTCGTGGGTGGCAGTGAGGGTCTCCCAAAATGAGCATCAGCCCACAGGATTTGTAGCCTTACCTCTTAGGAAAGGGTATCTGAGAGTGTCAGAAGAAAATGAGCGTGACTCAGTCCCACAGCAGAGCCTGGCCCACGGGAGCCCTGCTGCTCTGGAATTACAGTAAGCCTGTTAAGCATGAATTTCCAGAAGTCTTTGAAGCATTTATTTAGAAAGAGTCTGAAAAGGGAGTAGGCTCTGGTGAATCAAGCCCTTTGTGGTGAGCAGGGAAACCTGATCAGTGCCTGTTTATCTCCTGCAGTGGCTTCTGCAGCCAGTGTGGAGCATCCACGGCGGGGGCAGAGGGGCTGTCTGGGCAAAGAGCTGCCAGACCTGCTCGGGGTGTGGGGAGAGTGGGGCAGGGCTGTGGGGTCACACAGAGGTGGTTCCCAGGACAGAGGTGTGTTCCCAGCACATCAGAGAGCTCAGCTGCTCCTTTTCCACGGGAGTTGTTCTGCCAGTGAGGTGGGAAAAGGTGCCCGGCTTTGCACTTGCTGGGAAAGAACAATTGAGTTTGTTAATCAGTTTAAAGGAGTGTTTTTTCACATCAGCATCCAGCACATTCCCCCAGAACCTGCAGGGCTCTGTGGTAGGTTGTGGTGGAGTTTCTTCCTTTTTTAGACAGCCAAGTCAATTGTACCAGAATATCTTAACTTCTCTGGCCTAAAGTAGTGTTAAGTGCTGGGTGGAAACCTATTTCACTTTGGGCAAGCTATAAAAAAATGACATTCCTCACTTCTGTTTTAGCACTGCTCAGTCTGAGGAAGGGTGGCTGTGGTCCCTGTCTGGCTGAAGTGCTGAGTGCTGGCAGGTCCTGGCATCCATCAGCATTCCTGTGAGCCAGGCTGAGCTGCTGATTCTGTTCCACTTGTCTGGCTGCATGTTGGGCATGTGGGACTTGCATTCCCTTCCCACGGGGCTGCTCTAGGGGCCAAGTGCTGAAGATTAAGATGCTCTGACTGCTTTTGTATGTACAGCCTTATTTCACTTTGAACAGGATAGCTTACTTAAATTCAGGGCTCACCAAATCCAGCTTATTACCTAGGTCCCTTGAGAAAGATGGAGTAAATTAAACCTACATTAAATTTATTAAAATAAATCTGCCTTGTGCAGGGGAGCATGAGTAAAACTTTTCTGGGTCCTGCTGAGATCCTAAATAGGAGATGTTCCTGTACCAGGCTGGCAGCTGCAGGCCCTGCCTGGAGCTTGGTTCCATCCCTGAGAGCATCAGAGGCTTCTTCCTCATGGATGGCATGAGCAGAAATGAGCCTCAAATGCAGCTCTAGGAGGAGGGCAGGCTCTGCATTCTCCAAACAGGTCACAGTTTCTCACTCTCAATTTCTGTCCAGACTAGCAGAAAGGAAAGAAATCTCTTGAGATAAAAGTTGGCTTCACACCCTGGAGCAGTTGAAGCTCTGCATGAAATGTTGCCTTCATCTCTCCTCCAGCCTTCTGCTCCTCTGCAACCTCTCTGCTTTTCCCCTCCAGTGCTTGGAGGGGTGGATGGGAGAGGAGGAGGCTGTGAGTGCTGGCAGCGTGGCTCAGGTGGGTGGCTGGCATGGAGACATTCCTGGGGAGCTGTGAGATCTGCCTCTCTGTGCCAAGCAGTTTGTCACTGCTGTTTGATCTGGCTCTTCCCAGCCTGTCAAGGTGCCTGTGGCTGCCAGCCTGGCCTGGGAGGAAGAGGATGGTCCCTCAGCATGCTGGGGTGGGGCACAGCTGCTCTCCTTGCAGGAATACCCAAGGAATGGCATCGCTGACCTGTGCCCTGGGTGTGGCACTGTGTGGAGCAGCTCTGCTGGACTGTGCCACCTGTTTAGGATGGGATGAAAGTCTGGGCTCCCAAAACTGGCCTGAGGCACTGCCAGGACATGTCCAGACTCTGCCTAGCTGTTATGGAACAACCACCTCTGCCATTGTGGGCTCTCAAGCAGAGCAAGCCCACTTCTCCCCTCCTCTTCCCAGCCTGTGTGCCTCAGCACTGGGGCCTACATCAGTCTGGAGCTTAAAAAAAGTCCCAAACTTGTCCTGGTTTTGCAAGAGGCAGTATTGGAGAAAGGGTTACCCCAGCATCCCCTTCTGGAGTGTGTTTGGGGAGCAGTGAGGGGGCTGTAGCAGCAGCAGCATGGTGGGATTGGGCTGAGGGGCTGGGTGGGGTGAAGCCCCTCACTCAGGCCCTGATGCAGGTGCTGTGGAACACCACAGCCTGTTGCTAAGGAGCTGCCTCTGGCACATCCAAGGCACAGACTTTGTGGCACGTGTTCATCCCCCTGCCACAGCCTGTGTGGCCTTGTTCTCTGCTGAGTTTTCCCCCTGCAGCCCGACGTGTGCAGAGCCAGGCTTGTTAAGAGTGCTCAGCTGAGGATTTAATTCCAGATGTTTGAGATGACCCCTTCCTCTGAGGGCAGCCAGCGTGCTGATAAAACACTGTGATGCTATAAATAAACCTGTCTGCTGCACAAGGGAGAGAAGCCTTTGCTTTGAGCAGGAGTTTGTTCTAAACACGAGCCCAAGAGTTGGCTTTTTTGTCTCAGCATTTATGTTGACCCTTGGTTTTGGGGAGGAGCTGGAAAATGTAGATTTTCCTGCTGCTCTCAGCCTGATGGAAGAAAATGCTCCTAACAGGGGGAAGGATTGACCTACCTGGGAAAGGACTTTGAAGATTTTTTCTACTTTTCTGCAGGTCCACACCTGCCCAGTGCTGGAATGAGGCCATCCTTGTGTGTCCATGCTGCTGCCCCTCCTCAGGCTGGGCTGGACTCTGGCTGAAATAATTCATGCATAGCTGAAATAATGGCTGTGGGTCACTTTGCCCCTGTGGCAGAGCTGTCACTCCCCTGGGGCTGCTACAGGTGGGGTTTTTCCAGGCTGTTTTGAGGAGCTGCTTCAGCCTTCCTACAATGTGGGATTCTTTAGGGGGTTCTGGGCTTCCTGCAGGCTGGGTGGGACACCCAGGTGTGTCCTCCTGCCTCAGCCTGGCACTGGACACACACAGACAGCCCTGTGGCCACAGCCAGGGCAACAGGCACTGCTTGGGATCACATCTGCTGAGCTTGGATTTGCAGGGCTTGCTCTGCTGCCCTGGAAATCAGCACATTGAAAGGTCAGGGAGGGAAGTGTGGGGAGCAAAAAATGTGATTCTTAGAATGTGAGATGCAAAGTATAAAGCAGAAAAAATATGTTGCTTGTGATGCTGAGTAACAAATCTGTGCCCAAAAGTATACAGCACAAAGAATAAAAAAAAAAACAAAAATAAAGCATAATAATTCTAAAAAATAATTTAATTGAACAACTGAAGGAGGATAGATCTTCAGAAATCATCAGTCTAAATGTGTCTTGTAAGGAACAGGATATTTGATAGTTAAGGTATTATTTTCAGTAACTTTCTTGGCACAAAAAAAAGGCAATAGGAACTGCTTGTAATATTGAGTTGACAGAAAAAAAATATATTCAAGGAAATTAAAGGATTAATCGATCTGAGAGTTTTTGAATGGAGTGATGTAAAACTCAAAAAATACAAAGTTCATGTGAATTCTACACGTTCAGAAATGGAAAAAAAAAGTTCTAAAAGAGAGAGATCAGAATTTGACATTCATGGATTCTTATGCACTGCTGTGAGGGGTTTGGCTGGTCCAAGCCCTTGTAGGTGCAGAGGGCAAGTGCCAGCCTGGGGAAGGAATGGCTGAACAGCAGAGGTTGCTCTTGCTCCTGGGGGCTAAATGATGCTGAAGTTTGTGCCTCTGCAGAGGGGCTGCAGCACAGGGACAGAGAGGGGTCAGACACAGCAACCACTCAGAATTTCACTGGGAGCCTGTCTGAGCCTCTGAGCAGAGCTTGTGATGGCTGTGGGAGGTGGGATGAGCCCTTGGAGCACGGGGAGCAGCAGCCAAGTGCTCCAGGAGCTGCTGGTGCTGTGGGAGATGCTGCTCCCTGTGTGTCAGCTCCAGACAAGTCACCTCCCAGGGCCTGGCTACAGGCTTGGGTTTGATTTGAGATGGAAAGCACAGACTACTCTTCTAGACAACTCCTCTCCTTCCATGTTAGAGGCGAGATCTCTTTCCACCCCTGTGCTGGGTTCTTGTGAAGGAAGAAGACAAAAACCTCCCCAGACAATCCTTAACCTTGTGCCAAACCTGCCTCTGCCTCCAGCACTTGTTGTAAGCTCTGCTCTTGCCTCACTGGCTTGTGAAATGCTCAAGACTATTTGTGTCTCAAGAACTGACAGGATGAACCCAGAAGGATGGGGACAGCTGAGATTTAATTAGGAGCTGTTGGTTTAATTAGTAGTGTCTCAATATATTCATGCACGAGGGACTTGTGTATCTTGTGAGTTCCCAGCCTTCCTGCTCAGTCCTTTCTGCCTGGAGCTGTTTGGGTGTGTTTCTGTGTAAAGGCCATCAGTAGAAAAACCTCATCCTGCCCCTCTTGGTGTCCACTTCTCATGGAACTTTTCTAGGAATTACCCAGTGTGATAGTACAGATTACAAACTGAGAGTAACTTGCTCTGCCTGTGGGTCTTGCTCTCTCCCAGGCTTCCCATTTTCCCAGTGCTATCTGGTCCTGCTTTGCTGCCAGGGTGGGAACCTCAAACCCCTCATCTTCACACAGATGCAGGGTTGGAGGATCTCAGGGTGTGCCCAAATTTGTGATCTTTGTGAACCCAGAGGTGTCACTCCAAGGTGGAGCAGTGGTGCTGTGTGTTGAGGTGACCTCCTGCTGCCCATCCTTCTGCCAAAACCAGCTCCCTACTGCCGTGCTTTGGGGAGGGGCTGGGGCTCAGGGGGATCCTTCACCCCCTTCTCCCAAGGCTGCTCCTGCTCCCTGGGATGGAAAATGGCTCATTCCCAGCTCATGGATGCTCTGAGTCCCTGCAGCTCTGGAGAGTCCCTGGCAGCTTGAGAGAATGTGTTAAAATCTGGTGATCACTGTCTGCCATGGCTCTGATGGAGAGGGATGAGGGAAGGGGCTCTGCCTTCCCGTGGCTGGTTTCCATGAAATGAAGATTTCTCTGATGCACACTCACTTGACCCCACAACTCCCACAGCACTTTCTCCTCCTCTGCTCCCTTGTTAGCTGCATCCAGGCATGCAGGAGTTTTCCAGAGGGTGTCTGAGTCCCTGGCTGCCCTCTGATTCTGTCACTAAAGCGTGCCCTGGTCCCTTGTGCTGTGTGGGGTCACTGCAGGCACAGTGCCTCTGCCATCCATCTCATCCCACGTGTGCAGGGCTGGGCCCCTCCTTCCCTGCAGCAGGGACATCTGGAGCCTCTGGGTGCAGCAGACATGGCTGAGGCCACGTGGTGACCTGGGTGAGCTTCAGCTGGCAAAACCCCTGTAATGGCTGTGTGTAAATGCCATTTCAATGCCATTGCAGAGCTCAGTTGCCAGCTCTTCATCCATCCTTGCAGAGGGAAGGGAATGACAGGAGGGTCTGTTTGTCCTGCCTGAGCTGCTGCCAACTGCAACAGCCACCTCCAGCTGTGTCAGGTTGTGTCAGGGGCAGGGCAGATCAGGGCAAGGCTCTGCCCCCAGAGGGTGCTGGCACTGCCCAGGCTGCCCAGGGAATGGGCACGGCCCCGAGGCTGCCAGAGCTCCAGGGATGCCCAGGGTGGGGTTGCTGGAGGGGCTGGGCAGGGACAGGGGCTGCACTGGATGATCTTTGTGGGTTCCTTCCAGCTCAGGATATTTAATGACTCTACAAACTGGTTTTGCTGCTTCCCCTGCCCAGCCTAGAAAATCCAAGCTGACCAAGATGCAGCAGCCTCTTCCCTCCCCCTCTGCCCATACCTGTTGTAGCAGGTGTGTGACACAGGTGGGACTTGAAAGTTCACTTGGGCTGAGTGCAGGGTGACCATTGAGCCTCTGCTGGCTCAGCCATGGCTGGATTTTGGAAGGAGGGATGTGCACACACCCCATGCCCCTGGCAGAGGAGGGGATGTGTGTGCTGTCCTTTCCTCATGCCTGAGGTGCCACACCAGCTCCCCTGAGGAGGGCAACTCACTGGGTGAGGAGAAAAAGCAGTTTGAAATCCATGGCTGCTCTCCTTAAATCACCTTGGAAGGAGGCAGACGTGCCCAGCTCCTGGCATCTCTATTTTTATACTTTGTGCAGAGATGGATACGGCTGAGCTGTCTCCTTTTATTTCCAGCGCTTGGCGCGTGCTGCAGCGCGTTGCTGAAGATGTGTCTGGCTGGATGTGGAGCTGTCCGCTTCCCTCAGTCCCTCTGGGGTGAAGGGCTCTTGCCTTCTGCATGGCTTCATCATTCATTTCTTCTCTTTGCCTCCCCCTTCCCCTCCTTTCACAGTTTTTGGACTTTGTTTTTTTCCTGTATTTATTCAAATCAGCCTGGGTAAACAGGGAGCAGGAGGGAGGTGGCTGGGGCCACTGGTAGCCCTGGATTCCAGAGGTGTTTTTAATGGGTCTCTAATAACTGGAACTGGCCTATTCTGATGCAGAAACTATTCTCATTTCCTCTGTCTGCAGCTTGGCACTTCCAAGATTTCCTTGGAAAGGCTCAGACTGTGCATTTTGCTTCCTGACAGGCAGCCTGACAATCTCTGTGCTCAGGTGGCTCCATTGCAGCAGCTGTGATGGTGCTGGTTTTGCCGGGTCCATCCTGACAATGCCATTTTTGGGTTCTAGCTGCCCCCAGAGCCACATTCCTGAGGTGTGCTTGTCACACATCCCTGTCCCTCCTCCTGCTTGTGGGCAGGAGCCTGTACAAGAGAGAGTCAGGCAAGTCCCCAGTGTCTCCCTCTGCCCATGGGATGCTCATGGAGAGGCTGATTTTATGTTCCACTGCTCCAAAACCTGGTTAGGAGTGAGAGGAATGGTTTGATCTGTTGAACCAGGCACCTCTGAAACCTCCCAGATAACCTGGCCCTGTAGCTGCCGGTCTTTCCTGCTCTGACCATGAAACTGGGGGGGCTCTGTGGCTGTCCTGGACCTGGTGTCCCCATCATCACCCACCCTGCAGGGGCCTGGGGGTCTGCTGGCTCCTCCTGGGGGCTGAGGTGGGTTATGCAATCCCTGTGTCCAGCCACACTGTCAGCTGTGGGGCAATAACTCAGAGCTATTGTCCCCCCCATTTTCCCCAGTGAGGTGTGGGGGAGCTCATGTGTCTGGAGCAGGTTGGAGAAGATGCTCTGTAACAAATCTCTGCCCCCTGAGCTGCTCCAAGGCTTGTCACACTTGACTTGGTGTGCCTGGTGAGGGGACACTTTGGGGAGCGTAGAGGGAAGGGGAGAGTGAAATTCCTTCAAACTTTTCAGCCTGAAATGCTGCTTTCTGTTGCTTGGGGTTGGAATGGCAACCCCAGGGTGAGTGATGGTCAGGGAATGTGGCTGGAGAGGGCTTGGTGGGGCTGAAGGACTGGAACCCCTCAGAGCCCCAGAGCAATGCCTCTGGGACTGTCCCTCCTCTCTAGGCTGGCTGTGACCATGCAGTTTGGGATGTCAGTGGTTAATGGGGAAGCCTTGGAGCTGGCAGCTCCTGTGCTGGAAAACCCCTCAGCAAGCTGTGGAGGGAATTTTGGACATGATCTGACTTTAGCCCTGGTGCTTGACCATGGCAGCAGGGCCCCAGCCAGGGCTGGCTCTGGGTGTCAGACTGCAAACCCACTGCCCCTGCCTGCTGAGCCTGTGTGCTGTGGGAAGGGAGCTGTGGCACAGCCTGGGTTCCTGAGCATCCCCACCCACCTGCCTCCCTGCAGCAGCAGAGCCTCCTCACCACAGTGCAGCATCAGGCTGCAATCAGAGCCTGTGGGCCCCTTGTCTGGGCATTGAACAGATGGTGGTGATCTGTAAACTCCTGCTGTGCAGGGAGGCTGAGGGGGAGCCTGCTCAGGGGCTGTTGCTCCTCAAGGATGTGAATGTCCTCCAGTTTCTGGCTGGGCTTTTCTTGCTCACATCTCCTGTGTGAAAATGAGGGAACGGAGTGGGTGAGTCTGGGCTTGGTTTGACTGGATCCATCTGTGTTCTGTGGGCTAATTCAGAGTGGGACAGGCTTGTTGTGAGCCCAGAGATGTGGCAGTATGTCTGAGCTTGGCACCAATGTGTAGATACACAGGACACCACCCTGCTGAAACCTTTCCTGCTCCTGATGCTGAGGCCCCTTTGTGGCTTTGGCTCTGCCACCTGGCAAAAGAGAGGATTGGATGTCACCTGGGGATGTGGGGAGGGCTCATTGTGATGGTTCACCTCAGGAGGGCACCTGTATCAGCTCAGGTGTGCTCTGTGCTGTGCTGGGGGAGTTCCCATCCCAGGCCATGCTATCCTGATCTTTGCCTGCCTTGCAAATGCTGAAGCACATCACACACACAGTGATGTGTGAGCCTCGCTCATGTATTGATGTTGGATGATGAGAGTTGGCATCTGGAGATGCTTATCCTTTGTCCATGAGTGTAGAACAACACTTGGACTGCAAGGGGCTCTTCACCTCACAGTCATCATCAGCTGTGGGTGTTTGGCAGGAGATCTGAGGGGGAGGAGGCTGTTCTTCCTTGTGGGGTTACAGACTTTGAGCCCTGAGGAGCTCATTCCACCTGTCTGCATGACCCCCTGCCTGTGACTGGGCTAAGAGCTATTAGCTGCCCCTGCAGAGAGGGCTGGATTTGGGGTCTTCCCACCCTGTCCTGGGTCAGTCACTTTGGCCAGGCAGATGCTCTGGAGAGCCTTTTGAGGTGCTTGCAAGCAGCAATAACATCCAGCCCTCGGTGTTTGGGTAGGTGGGTGGAGGTGTTGATATCAACAGGGCTGAGGACACTTGGGGAGGGGAGAGCTCCTAAGCCACACACACTGGCCACCTGCTTCCCAGGGAGATGCTTCCTGTGGATGCAGCTGGAAGACAGGGGAGCTGATGGGTCAAACAGGGAAAGAATCTGTCTGGTGGATCCTGTCACCTTCTGCCAGCAGAACTACTCACCTGGCCACTGGGGTAAGGGACTTCTGCGGGCTCCAGCTCTTGCAAAACCTGATGGGATTCAGGTGGGAGATGTTCAGGCTGGGACAGCCCTGAAGGCTCTGTTTGTGCCATGATAGGCCTGTCTGTGTCCTCCCTGTGTGGGGGCAGCAGTGCAGCTCATCTCTTGCTGTGCAGCAAGGCCAGTCTGTCACGTTTGTCTGTCCCTGTGGTCCAGTGTCGACATCAGAATCTAATTTCAACCTGCTGAGTATTGGCCAAGACTAACTGAAGATGTCTGTGGGGAGCTCCTCTGAGAGCTGCAGGCTGAGCTCTTGGGGTGACTTTGTCCAGGCAAGGCACAAACATAGCTCAAATGACTGTCCTTGCTTTTGGGAGGGTCAGATGGCCCCTCTGATGCTTCCAGACCTTGCTGTGTGGCTTTGCTGAGTTCTGTCTCTCTAACAGAGCAGGAAGCCACTCCCTTAGAGCTGCTGGCTGGCTGGGAAGTGATGTGTGCATGGACATTTGGAGGTCCTGATGCAGGACAAGTGTTAATGGCAAAGTGGTTTTGCTGCAAGCCATTAAAGCTGAGACTGAGCCCAGGAGCAGGGGCTGGGAATGTCCTCTGAGGGTGACAGGGATGTCACAGGCAGGGAGTTTGTCCAGGCTGCACTTGGGGGGTCCAGCTCTCTGCAGCTGCTTCAGACAGGGCTGTTTGAGCCCCTTGTTCAGCTGGTGAATGGGCTTGTGCCAAACGTGTCTCTCCTCCTAGGGATGGTGAGACCCTCAATGGGATGCCTGGCTCCTTGTGGGGTGGGAGCAGCAGCAGAGTCCTTGGCTGCTCATCCCTGTCTGGACAGTGACACCCAAGGCTTGTGCTCTCAGCCAGAGTGCCAAGGCTGGTGCATGTTTTGGGAGGGAACACTGCTGCATTTGGGAGAGAGGTTTGCCTGTCAGGGAACTGCAATCACTGCTGGTAAGGGCTTCCTCAGTGCAAGGAAACCAGCTTGAGGGTTTCAAAGGTGATAGTACCTAGAAATAGCACTGGGGTAGCAGGGAGTGCTCAGTTGTGCTGGGAGTGCTGGAAAACCCACTTTTGGAATGAAAGCATGACCTGATTCCTCTGCTCCAATTTCCCACCCTGTGTGTGTTTTCAGGAGCACTGCTCCTGCACAGTGCAGTACCTGAGGCAGGTCTGAGCCTGAGCTTTTGCTTCCTCCCAGTGCTGACGTGTGTCCTGTCTCTCCACAGCCATCAAGGTGAGCTGCATTGGATCCTGTGGGGTGTCCAACAAGATCAATGACACAGCATGGACTGTGGAGGAGCAGTACTTCAACAGCACGCTGTCCCTGGCAGACAAAGGTATGGTCCACAAAGGCCTGGTGCAGATCTGTGTTCAGAGAAGCTTTACAGAAACACATCACCAAGATTTCAGCATCCCCTCGATGTGAAATACCCTTCACAGGCTGCCTTGGCCTGTGTACAGAGGATGGGAGCCAGGATTAGACACTACAAGAGCTTAGCAGGAGCTGTGCAGGGAAGGATCCTGAGCAGAACTTGGCAGCCACCCTGCAAACACTGCTGGCATCCTCTGGCCTGGTCTGCCTGAAGCAGAGCTGTCACAGGGACTGCTCCCTGTCTCAAGACTCTGTGGGTTCACCCTGCTCTGCCTGAAGCAGAGCTGTCACAGGGACTCCCTGTCTCAATTCTCTTTGAATTCACCTGTGATCGTGTTCACAGGGGTCTGAGGATGAGGGAAGAGATGAGGATTTGACTCCATGTTTCAGAAGGCTTGATTTATTATTTT
>JAWWEX010000059.1:9335964-9348032 GCA_035583215.1 Arremon brunneinucha | reverse complement strand
GGAGCAGCTGAGTGAGGAGGGCATGGGCATCCTTGGGCTGGTGCTGGGTTCTGGATATCCCATTTCCAGTGTGCACCTGGGAGCAGCTGAGTGAGGAGGGCATGGGCATCCTTGGGCTGGTGCTGGGTTCTGGATATCCCATTTCCAGTGTGCACCTGGGAGCAGCTGAGTGAGGAGGGCATGGGCATCCTTGGGCTGGTGCTGGGTTCTGGATATCCCATTTCCAGTGTGCACCAGGGCAGCTGTACTGGGCTGGTCAGGGGCTGATCTGCAGTGCCAGTCTGAGCCTTGCTCTTTATCTCCTTGCCTGGGCTCTGTCTCTTCACCTCTCCAGCCCAGAATTGCTCTTCCCTGTGGGAAATGGATTTATGGAAAATTCTCAACACCTGACAGAGGGCTCACATAGTATGCAAACCTTTAGATGAGAAATGCTGAAATTTGCTATAAATCCATTTCCCACACTTTCCCTCTTGCCAAGTGCTGGTTTGGTTCACTGCACCCCAGAGAAGGAGGAGGTGAGAGGGGACTGTGTTTTGTGAGAGGTTCAAGGAGTCTGTTTGGGTGCTTCAAGACACATTTTGGAGAGTTCTCTCTTCCTGGCTGTTGTGGCAGCCAAAGGTCACCATGGAGCTCAGCCAGCTGTGTGTGGATCAGGAGGAGCAGGGAGCAGGGCTGTGAGTCTGTGCTCCCTTGATGTGGGGCTGTGTGGGCAGGGACAGCCCATTGCTGATGGCTGGAGTCTGCTTGAAGTGGTGAAGTGAATCCAAGAGGGAATGAAGAGTTTGGTGTGGCCCTCCTAGCTCTGGGCAGTTCCTAAACCCAGAATAAACCATGCTTGGAAGAACTCTCAGTGTGGTATTGCTGTGTCTAAAATAGAAAAGCTTCTCAAAGCTTTCCTGCTTTTAAGTAAAACTTTGTAGCATAGAAAGTATCAAGCACATCCAGCACATCCTCTTTTCAAGTAGGAAATGTTGCTCCAAGAGGTTTCCTGTTTCCTTAATGCCCTGCACAATCCCCATCATTGCTTTTTTGCCATTTGCTCCTGTCTCAGCCTGGATTTCTGTTTGGGATGGTTCAGAGCTGCTGCCTGACTGGTGGCACAGGCAGATCCTGAGCCCACCTGAGCTGTCTGGGTGTACCAGGGGCTGACTTGGGGGTGGGGATGGGCTATTCCATATTAATCCATCCTTTTCAGTGTCTCCTTCTGGCAGGAGAGCTCTCTGAGGCAGTGTCAGTTCAGGACAGGGAGATGCTGAGTGGCAGAGCAGAAAATTCAGGTCCACTTCTGTTTGCATAAGGCTGATCATCCTGCAGAGCCAGCACATGGACAGGGAGGAAATTTGCAGGTGGTGCAGCTGGGGAGGAAGTAAATATGGAGCAGGATAACCAGGCTGACATGGATAAACCCAAAATAAAGCCAGGTAAGTGACTGAGCGTTCCAGGGAAATGTGAAATTCTGTGAACAGGGATAAAAATAATGACAGTGATTATAAATCCTGGGGTCAGCTGGGCCAGAACCTGCTCCAGAAGGTGCTGTGGGCTCAGTGCAGCATTTGCAGCAGCAGCAGGACTGGGGAGCTGAGCTGGGTGGGGATCAGAGGTGCCCAGAGATGGCTCAGATCCATTCCCTGTGCCACTCCAGGAGCCCCGGGATGCTGCAGCAGCACTGCCTGCCCCTGCTGTTCTCAGTGGTGGAAATCAGAGGAATGAGGTGTTTATTGCTTCTGGGGCAGCCAGGAGGGGCCTGATGGGCTGAGCCACCCCCAGAGAAGGGAGCAGGGCAGGAGGGCAGCTCTGTGCAGAGGGAATGGCAGTGCAGGTGTCTGAGCTGCCACAGGCTGTGCTGGGGCCTTGATTAGGGTAAATGTTGTTCAGAGTGCTGCTCCAGGCTTTTAATTAATTTGGAACTCAAGTGCAGATGTGGACAGAAGGATCTGAGCATGTTGTCTTGAAAAAGGGAGCCCTGGTCTCCCCAGGCTCCTGGCCATGACCTGCAGGTGCATTTAAGTACAGCCCTGAGAGCAATGAAATCCATATTTCACTCCTTCTTTTCATTTTTAAGCATCAGCTCCTGTTTTCTTGAGAATCTGAGCTAACTTCTTCCTCTCCAGTTGCACATTTCCAATCCTTGCAGTTTCAGAGGAAGTTTTAATAGGTAATTTCTCCCACAGGCTCAAAGCCAGAAGGCAAATTACCCCAATGCTTTATCCAACTTCACTGGGAATTGGGGATGTTTCATACTGCTGACCCAGAGCATTCAGAAGCTCTGCTTCTCTCAAAAATCATAATATTGTTTCAAGAAGTGGGAAATTAAACATGCACATGGTAGAAGACTTAGAAAGGATTAATGGGTTTCAAAATTACATGCTTCATCCAGCTGCTGATTTGGGAATTGAAAGTATGCCTGTTGCAGAATTGGGAGGGAGGTACTGAAACGTGGTGTTCCTCAGCATCCAGTGAATGCAAAAATCCCAAATCTGTGATTCCAAAGCCTTGCCCAATTGCCAGACTGACTCCAGGTTTGATGCTGGGTTAGCCCAGCCCAGGTGGGAGCAGCTGGGTGGAAAAACCCTCTGTATATTTTATTTTGTTTTCCCTGTAGTTTAATTTTTCCTCTCTTGATTAGCTCAGCTCCTGGGGTGTCACCAAAGGCACGTTTTTAGGCTGCTTTGACTGAAGTTCATTCCCTGTGTGTGAGTTTTGCTTGAGGCACATGGAAGGTGCTGGAGGCTCCTCTTGGCTCCTCCTGGCTTGTGAGGAGGATTTGGGATCTGATTTGGGGCAGCACCTCCAGCCTGGATGTCTCTGGGACCTGCACTAAATAGGAGATGGGTGTTGAAGTCACTTACATTTTTGGGACCTGGGAAATTATTTTCATTTTTTGGTGCATTTCATATGTCCATTGAGGCTGGCAGCAAATTTACAGCCTGTCAAGTGTGGGTTTGGAGGTTTAAAATAGAGAAAATTTGTATTTGGGAGATGAAAGCATTAACAATGGGCTGGGAGCTGGTTTGTGTGGTTCCATGTAGGATCCTGCCAGTTTGCACATAAACCTCCAGATTATGACAATCTAAAAGATGAGTCTGAATATTTTATTAATTGAAGAGTATTATTAATATTTGATGGCTTAAATCAACACCCAGAAGGCTCTGCTGAACTGGTAACCAAGACATGAGGTGCCTTTAATTGCAAACTTGTTTGTAATGGCTTTTGTGTTTTGAGTGTTAAGGGTCTGTGAATCCCATACATTTGAAATCCTTTTGTTTGGATTAGGAAGGGTGTTCTTTAATTTTGCTGGGCTGGATTCAGATTGGTGCTTTAATGCCTTCTTAATATGCAAAGGTGATTGTTTGTAAGGTGTCCTGTCGGGCCTGGAGGTGACATCTGGAATATTTAATCCTTTTTGCCACACTCTGAGGACAAACAAGGACTGTTCCTTTAAAGATGGCCCTGGATGAGCTGGAATATTTCCTCTTGCTGTAGTGCCAGATTCAGGAGCATGTGTGGGGAGGTGAGGTGAAGGTCCTGCCTGTCCTTTAGTGCCATCCCCCTGCAGCAGGGAGGTGCCACCAGTGAGCAGACAGACAGACTGCAGCTCTGTCTGCTTTGAATTTGGCAATTCACAGCGCCAGGAGCTGCCGGCGTGCAGCGTTGGGAAAGGCCAGCGAGGGGGGATCATATTCTGTCTTTTATTTCCACTCTGGTTTCTAGGAGCTGCAAGTTGTATTTCTCATGGGTTTTTTTCAAGATTTTAAAAAGATTTCTGCCACACACAGTGAGCTCCATGCCTATCTCGCACTTCTTCTGGGTTTTTATTGTGAGTTTTGTTGTTTCCTTCCCTGTAGAATGTGTCCTTTGTGCTGGTGATCTGGTTATGTTCTTGTGTTTCCAGGAGTTTGCCTTTGATAAGAGCACGTTGGTATTAATCATTTATGGCTTTTATTAAAACCTTACTGGTTTGATGCTTTCTCAGCCTTCCAGACTGCCCTCACAGAGGCTGCTTTATAGACATCATTTATCTCCTGCCCCTGGCTGACAGCAGCCCCAAATTTTCCCTCCTCCAGCAGATGCTGGTGCTTTGTGCAGGGAGGACGTGCACGTTGTGTGGCTGTTGCTGCTGGGATTGTGACTCGTGTGTGGGCTGGAATTGGGCTTTGAGGCTGTGTCAGTGGCATGGGACACATGAATTGTCCCCATCCCATCCCATCCCATCCCATCCCATCCCATCCCATCCCATCCCATCCCATCCCATCCCATCCCATCCCATCCCCATCCCCAGTGGCTCAGGTATGGACCTGGTGTAACCCCAGGGCTGTGCAAGAGGAGGAGGAACGGCAGGAGGTGATGAGGAATGAGGCTCATCTGTCAGGTCTGGGCCTTGGCCAGTTTCCCCAGCCACTTTTCCTTTCTCCACCGGACCTTTGTTCCCAGCCATGCTTCCCATGAAAGGCAGAGCTGCTCCATTGGCTGCAGGGAACCTCCTCCCCACACAGCCCTGCAGGGGATGGGCCCCAGGGCTGCCTTGGGGCTGGGAGCCCCGGGCTGGCACTTGTGGGGCTCCCAGTCTCCTCCTGTGACAGGGAGGAGAACCAGCTGGGAGGGGAGATTTCCATTGTCTGCCTTGGGATGAGCCCCAGCACCTTGTGTCTCTTTAGGGTGGGCAAACCCTAAGGACACAGCTTGGATATTCCCCAAGAACAGGGAGGTTTGGGCTGGTTCCCCTCACTCGTGACCCAGCAGCTCGAGGCCGGCGTGGGCAGAGCTGCAGAATTTGCAGACGTGGCCACAGAGCTGCAGGAGGAGGAGGAGGAGGCCCCGTGTCTGTGTTTATACTCTGCATGCCCAGGATAGCCAAAACTCTTCTTTAAATGACCAAAACTCCTCAGTGGAAGTTGAGGTGGGGCTGCCAAGAGTAGCTCCTGATGCAACAGTGTCTGCTCTGAGGAGAGATGGGAATGTTTGCTGGTGTGTCCCGGTGACTCAGAGCCCTCCCTGCCCCATGGTGATGCTGATGCAGTTGCTGATCCCTGCCAAAGCAAGCAGTCCTCACAAGGAGATTAGACAGCACTCCCTGCCCCCCTGCTGGGTGCTCGTTAACATTTCCTTGCCGATGTATGATTAATTAAGCTAATTTTTATTGTCCTGTAAGTGTGGAGGGTGCTTTGTAAGCTCAGAGCTTGTGTCCCAGGGTTCCTGCATCGTGGTCCCATGTGTGAAATGAGGCTTGGACTGTGTGGTTGAGTGTTGAGGAAAGGTAAATCTATGGGTTTGGCTTTCTTTTTTCTCCCTTAGCAGCTGCCTGGCTGGGTGTCTGGGGCTGGTGAGTGTGCTGCTGTCTGAGCAGAGGCCTGAGGAAATGCTGGCTGTGCAGAATTAGTGCAGACAGACAATGGGACTTAAGTGCAAGCAGAGTTTGCAGCATTGACCCTCCATAAGACAGAAGATTACCCAGACTGGAGTATTATATTAAAAAGAGTTTTGGGACCTGATCCAAACCTGCAGAAGTCAGGGAGGGATTTGCCATCAGCTGCAGTGAGAGCCTCCCTGCAGTGTGCCCAGGCAATGGGGCAGGCAGCAGCTTAAACAAAAGAAGTTAAAGAAGTGTCCAGGCAAGGCTGGTTGAGGTTTTGCTGCCTGTGGTGCTTTTCCCAGCTGTAAAACAGAGGTAATTTTCCCCCAAAGTTCAAAGGCCTGACTTGGTGTTGAAAGCCTTTAACTGGAATTGTTGAAGAAGTGCTGAATGTTAATTTTTAAATGTAGAGATTATCTTCATTAGGTAAGAGATGGCGAGTTACATAACAGTCACTATTTTATGTGCTCTGGTTTTTGGCTTTATTCCTTGACATCATGGCCAGGCCTGATGAAGGGAATAGAAAACTTCCAAAAGCACTTTGTAAAGTATGGACTATTTGTGATCAAAGCCAGTGGGACTCTGAAGGTCCAGCTCCTCATCTCTGGACTTGTGATAGCAGCCTTGGATTCACCTTGAAAATGGGACCTGTGATCTTTCATATGTTCTTATTTTGTTCTTAAATTAGGCTAATGCATCCTGTTCCAACTGATGCAATTATTAACAAACCTGGGCAATTATGACATCTCTTGTACAGACATTCTGTGCTCCTTGCTAGGAAAAAGACACTTTTAATAAACAAATCCACCTTGACAAGCTGTCAAGGACTTTTCTAAAGCAAAATTGAACGAGTCACCTCAGTGACCTTTCCTTTCTGTTCTGTTGTGTTTAGGTTTTTTACGTGGTCTTGCAAGAGCACAGCAGCTGCAGCTGGAGGTTCAGGCCTGGTTTCAGAGGGCAGGGGATGCAGGAAAGCAGGGAGGGGATCCCAAGGGCTGGATCCCCCCAGCATCCCATGCCCTGCTGGATCCCCCAGCCACAGGCTGCATCTGGCCTTGCAGAAACCCTGGGAAAAACTCTGCTCTCTTGGTTGGTTCAGCTGTTTTACTTTTTAATTTTTTTATTTCTTTTTGAATGAGAAAAAGCCCTGAATGTTTTGGCACAAATTCTCAATGCCTTCTTTTATTCCACATGTGACAAACAGATGTGGTTTCTCAGCCTGGGTAGGATCCACTCCATCGTGGGCTGCCACCAGGAGTTCAAGGCAGATCTCAAATCCTACTTAAACCTCCCTCTCCAGCAGATCAGCTTTGTTTGGCTCTGGGCACAGGAGTGGGAAGGAGTGTGTTATATTCAGTACTAGAAGTTAAATTGCATGGAAGGAAAATCAGGCTGGATTGTTTTCTCACTGCATTATCAGAACTGTGTGAAGGTTTGGCCCATGGAGGGTTGTGCTGACTGGAAATATCCCTGTGTGTCACATCACCCAGGGAGGAAAGGAGGAGGAAAGAGAGGGTTTCCTGCCTCTGCCAGACATTCCCTGCTCCTGGCTGTCCCAACAGATTGTTCTTCCCTTGCTGCCTGGGGACTGAGAGACACAGGCCACCTCTGCAGGGCAATTCCCAGGAAAATGGGCAGCCACAGAATCACTGGATCTATCAGGCTGGAAGGAGCACAGTGGCTCATCAGCCCCATTTCTTTCTGTGGGAATTCTTGAATCAAAATGATTGTTAATCTCCATGTGAGTTTTCCCCAGCTGAGTTTCAGAGCTAATCCCCTGTAGCCACTGCCATTATCTGGGTGCTGTGTCCCCTCCCCTGAGCTCCCCAGCTGTGCTGTGGCTCTGGGCACATCTGTCCCTCCCCACAGGAGGCTGTATCACCTCCCTGCCTGCTGGGCTGGGCAGCTTCTGTGGGGAGCAGTTAACATCTCTATCTTTTCTAGGGCATCCTCTGAGCTGCTGATGTGACTGCAGCAGCTTCTCCAGGGATATGGTGCCCAAAATCAGATTAAAACCCCTTTCCTTGCCCTGACAGCCCCCAGGTGTGATGAGGGATCTCCCTGTGGCATGGGTTTTTTATATAAACACAATTCCATGGGGGAGTAGCCCATGGTCCAGGGCAGACCCAAAGCAGGAGGAAGAGGAGCAGGGCAGTGCTGAGGGCTCAGTTTCCCTCAGGTGTGGAATCTCCCTGAGCAACCTTGGCCCTGTGCTCCCAGGAACAGGCAGGTTCTGCTGCTGGGATCCTCACAGTTCATGGGGCTTCCCCACCTCTGAATTTTAATCCAGAGTGGGGAATAAAAACTGTTCATCCTCTTTGCTGCTTGCTCTGTAACCTGTGCAGGTGGTCAGGGAGCACTGGAATTACCCAACAAGGCCAGACTGGGGGGTTTGGGACTTGCAAACATGAATGCATCAGAACAGTAATTACTAATTATGCCAGTAATACTGTTCCAGAGCATTCAGCCCTGCAGGGAGAGCTGTTTGTGTGACACAGGGGCACAGACACTGCAGCAGCTGCAGGTCCAGGCCCTGGCTGTGTGGGCAGGTATGAGCCTTACCTCCATCCAGCAATGCTGTGTGGGTGTCTTGGGTGGTTTGAACCTGGCTGCAGCTTTTGCTGGCAAAATTAGTCTTCCTGAGTGAAGTGAGCTGCTTCCATGGCATAAAGATCATTTTGGATGGGCCCCTGGGCTCCTCCCAGCCCTCTCAGCAGAGCAGGAAGAAGCAGAAGTGATGTGTTTTCCCCTCAGTTACAGGTTTTATGTTTTATCCATTGGATTTGTAGAAACAATTGTCAGGATGATCATGGCAGCTCCTTTGCATGCTGAAAGCCATGACTATGAATAAATTGTGTTTTTATAATGATGATCCCCAGGTTGAAGCTTTTTGTGAAGTTTTGGGGCACAGCCATGTTGGTGTCAGCACATTCAGGCAGGAGAGCATTTCTGTTGGTCTGACTTTGACCTGTCTCAACAGAACTGTCATGTGTAGAGGTGCCTTTATCAGGAATGGCTAAAAAGATGCCAAAATTGTGGTTGGACCAGTCTTCAGGTCCTTGGATTAATTTACTTCTTTTTTTACATTATACAGTTCCAGCATTTATCGTTCTGCCTGTTTGAATTTTTGTATTTTTCTGTGGTTTTTGTTGTAACAGGTCAAATGAGGAAGAAGCTATTTTGGAATTGGGAAGCTGGGCTGGAGGTGCCAGCTGAGGTGAGGCTGGAGCACATCCCAGTGCTCTGCTCTGTGTGCCATGGGCAGAGCTCAGAGGGGACAGAGATTGCCCAGAGCTGTGAGCAGGCACGAGGAGGCACCTGAGCATGGTCACAGCACAGCCATGGACAGCAGGGCCTTGGGTCAGGTTGCAGCAAACCCTTCAGGTTTCCTCAGGTGTGGAAAGAGACCCAAAAGCTGCCATGGCAAACTTGGCCCTGTGCTCCCAGAACAGGCAGGTTCTGCTGCTGGGATCCTCACAGTTCATGGGACTTCCCCACCTCTGAATTTTAATCCAGAGTGGGGAATAAATACTGTTCATCCTCTTTGCTGCTTGGTCTGTAACCTGTGCAGGTGGTCACAAGGAGCTGAGGCCAGCTCTGAGCCTGGCTGTGAGCCTCTCTTCTCTGGAGCTGGTCCTGCCTTTGCTCATTTTCATAATCCACCCTGAGGATTTTTGTGTCTTCATCAGCTTCACTGATGAAGGATTTGCTTAAGCTTTGAAAAAAACATATTTTTTTATTTTACACTTCAAGCCAGACACCTCCAGGACTTCTCCTGCTGCTGCTGCTTAGTTTGTGTGAGTGGTTTGTAACCCCATGTAGCAAATGTGACTCCTGCAAGGGGTTCCCTTTCCTCTCAGAGCCTTCTGGAAGCTGCTGGCAGAGCCAGGGTTAAAGCCAGGTGACAGGAACAGCAGGCACAGAGGGACAGTGTTTGTTACATAACAAAGGTTGCCTTTAAACTTGGTTTTTTATCATGGGCTACACACCAGAGTTAGCCAGGTCCTTGTGACCAGTGTGGTGCAAAGTGTGTGTGGAGGATCTTCTGAGCTCTTGCAAAGTTCTCCAGGGTTAGGATTGGGCTGCAGACAGCACACAGAACCCTCCAAGGATGGATTTTGGCAGTGGGTTCCATCACACAGCAGCCTGGTGCTTGCTGTCTGTCCCTGCCCAGCTCCAGGGGTGGCAGTTCCAGCCAGGACACCCTCCCCACATCCTGGGGGCAGTGTCCCTGTGCTGAACCTGCCTGAAGGGACAGAGGGGATCCCTGAATCAGTCTGCCTTGAGAATTATTTCCTAAAGCATCCATGTTCCTTACAGCAAGGGCCCCTCTGCTAAGCCCTGCAAGGTGCAGTTGTCTCAGTGAGCTGCTGGAATGTCACTTAACCTGGATTTGTCCAGTGAGAGGAATTCTGCTGCAAGGACAACCTGCTGGACATGCAAGCAGGGATTTACCCTGCCTTGACAGAAAAACATGTCCCCAGTTCCTACAAAGTCAGCTGGGAACGGCAGCCTTGTGCTGGGCATGAAAGGATGGATCACAGAGAGGAGCAGGGCTCTGGTCAGTCATGGGGCTCCTGATGAGAGGCAGACATGGGGCTGAGCTGCTGGAATTCCTTACTGGGATGATCTTGTTGCTAAATTACCACTCTGCCCAGCAGAGGATGGGAGATGGCAGTTCCCTGCTCTCAGGGAGGTCTCCTGGTCCCATTTTACATTGTTACTGTCTCCTTGATCGCATCCTCCGTGGGGCTGTGGAGTTCTTTTGTTCTCTGCTCTACTTTCCAGCATTTTTGTTGCTCTAGCAACACTTGCAGCCCCAAAGCAGCGGGATCCTGGTGCTAACACAATGCTGCATTTGAAAGAAGGAAGCAGAGCACGACAGGTGATCTCCAGCTTTTGTATGGAATGGCTGTGCCTTGAGATGGGAGGATGAATGGCAGGTTGTGATCTCTTATTGTCTTGCAACTGGCATTGCTTTTTGTCATAAAAGGTGAGAAATAGTTTTGTGTTGCTGTCACAGCTGTGGTTTGTAAAGTTGCTGTGTTATTTTCCATGTGTGGGGTAGGTCAGCACTGGTTGGAGTGGGCTGTGGGAGCCAGGCCCATGGCAGGCAGCTCCTTCCTGGGTAAATAAAAAATGTTTTCCATGCCCAGCAGCTCCAGCAGCTTTGCAGGCTTCTCCCCAGAGCTGGGCTGCCCCTGGAGTGTCCTTACAGCATGGATCCACTGCCCTGCTGGCCATCTGCATTGCTGGAGGGGGAAGGAAAAGTCCATATTTATATCAGAAAACTGCAGGTATTGGGTGAAAACCTTTCTGGAGTGGGCTGTGGGAGCCAGGCCCATGGCAGGCAGCTCCTTCCTGGGTAAATTAAAAATGTTTTCCATGCCCAGCAACTCCAGCAGCTCTGCAGGCTCCTCCCCAGAGCTGGGCTGCCACTGGACTGTCCTTACAGCATGGACCCACTGCCCTGCTGGCCATCTGCACTGCTGGAGGGGGAAGGAAAAGTCCATATTTATATCAGAAAACTGCAGGTATTGGGTGAAAACCTTTCCTGCAAAACTCAGGAGCCTCTGGTGCTCTGCACTGCGGTTTGTGGGATCCTGTCAGCTGCTCTGGCGTTTTGGAGCTTCTCTATATATGGTGAGAGTGATACAGGAAGATGCATTTAACACCTTTTTTTTTCCTCCTGAGTGCTCTCCCATGCTTTGCCACGGTGCTGCAGACAAGGCTGGCGGTGTAAAAGCCACCTGTAGGTGCTCTGTGGGTAAGAAGAGAAGAAATCTTTTTGAGATTTTGGGCCCAGCTTCCCACAGCTTCCTGCTGGCCCAGCCACTGCTGCAAGGACCTGAGTGCACCCTGTCTACATGGAAGTGAAAACCTCAGTAGGTTCCTCAAGGAGACTGTCCCAGCTGCCAAGTAAAGTTGAAATAATCCATGATCTGCTGCCTTTCACCCAACCTTCCCTCCCAGACCACTGAAAAGTGTTGAAGACTGTGGATATTTAGAATGTATCCTCAGATACCTGAATTTTGTGGCAAGTGGAGTGTGAAGAGTGAGTACCAGCTATAGGATTGATGTTGTTTTTAGTGGGTCATCCCTTTTTATTTAGTTATTAGGCTCAAAATCTTAATTTTTTAAGCTGATATGATTGCAGATACTCAGTCTGCAAGATTTGGTCATCATTATACAAACACTTCCCTGCCTGGGACAATGATAGGATATTCCCAAGTCATTCCTTTTCCTCTCTTGGGCACTTGGCACTTTTTGGGCCCCTGGCAGCTGGCCTAGATGGGATCACTGTGGTGTGGTGGAGGAGCTGCCCCATACCTGATGAATCTGGGACATTTCTGTAGCACTGAAAACCTCACAGGCTCCAAGGGGCTTGGATTTACAGAGCTTGGGCAGCTTTTGGGTGTCTTGGTTACATCCCCCTGTGCCCTTGGTGAGCTCCTGGTGTGGAGCACAGAGCATCCTGCAGGCCACCACCCTCCTCAGCAGCACCAGCAGGATTAGTGAAATGTTTCTGCTCTTTTGGTGCTTTTGGGCTGTTGCCATGACTTGTGCAAGAACCCATGGACAAACAGGGAAGTTTCTGGAGTCTCCAGAACTAGATAGAAGGTTGTGTTTGCCCTTGCAGTGATAGATAGATAGATAGATAGATAGATAGATAGATAGAAAGATAGATAGATAGATAGATAGATAGATAGATAGATAG
>JAWWEX010000059.1:9279277-9320941 GCA_035583215.1 Arremon brunneinucha | reverse complement strand
ATTTATATTTATATTTATATTTATATTTATATTTATATTTATATTTATATTTATATTTATTTCCTATCTATTTCCCATTTATTTTCCCCCAAGTTGCTAATTGCCCCATGGTAAGGCAGGTCCTTCTCCCTGCTTTAATGCAGCCCTGCCAAGGAGGGAATTTGCAGTTGGGAATGTGGGAGTGGGTGGCACAGAGAGCCATGAAACTCTGTCTGTGCCCTGGGACACTTCCATAATACATGGGATGTAGAAAATATCCCTGTGGGAGGGTTTCTAATGGGGCAGGAGGAGCTGTTTGATTGGAAATCTGACACATTGCCAAAGCAATTCTACACTGGTGCTTTGTGACCCTCATTTAAAGTTAGAAATGAGGGGACTGGGGTGTATGGGCGGGTTTTTGCTTTTTGAAGTCTGGATTTGGGGCTTTTTGAATTGCATGGCAGCTTGTGCTGCATCAACACGAGCCCAGGATGGTTCTGCCTGTACCTGTGTGTGATTTGATGGCATTCACACCTCTTTGTTGTCAGACATCAAAAGGGTAGGAGGTTGGTAGGCTCAAAATTCAACCAGGTTTGACTTTCCCTTTTTAGTATAAAGTTCTGTGGGATAGTTTTGCAGCCTTGTTTTTTTTTTTTTAAACAAACCTCCAAACCTTGAAGTTCAATGCAATTTTCTTTATTCTTTTAATTTCAAGCATATGCAAAGTTATATATATATAAAAGTCAAGCTATATATATATATATAAAACTATCTGCTGATAAATTGGGATGGTTAATGATTCATGATGGAAGAAAGCAAGAGAAAGTAGGAGGCACAGTGGAATGGGGTCATTGCTGAAAATGTCTCTTTCTGCAGAAGCAAATGGGAGCACTGGGGAGGGCAGGCAGAGCTCCAGAGTGGGGAGGGAACCAGCAGCAATCCCAGGTTTGGCTGGGATTTGTGGAATGCACCATTGGAGGGTCCCACCAACACTGAGGGATGGAGCTGGGCAAGGGTCTGGAGCCCCAGGAGAGGCTGAGGGAGCTGGGAAGGGGCTCAGCCTGAAGCAAAGGAGGCTCAGGGGGCCCTTGTGGCTCTGCACAGCTCCTGACAGGAGGGGACAGCCGGGGGGTTGGGCTGTGCTCCAGGGAACAGGGACAGGAGCAGAGGGAACAGCCTCAGGGGGGCTCAGGGTGGACATCAAAAGGAATTTCCTCATGGAAATGTTTCTTCAGGTCTGCCAAGCATTGGAACAGGCTGCTCTGCAAGTGTTGAAAAACTTGTGTCCCCAAAAACTTGGGGATGTGGGTTAGTGGTGGTCTTAAAGGGCTGGGGGAATGTTGGGACTGGATGGTCTTGGAGGACTTTTCTGACCTTAATGATTCTATGAACTTTGGGGGGTTTGATGAAGCAGTAAAGCCTGGGGGCAGCTGGGGCACTCATTGGGCTGTGGGGAGCAAGGGGAGGTGTCAGTGCACCCCTGTTTTACCCACCAGCTTTATTTTTATTATTTGCTGCAAAGGAATCTTTCTCTTCATCTTTAAGTTGGGTTCCTTGTTTTGCTGCACTAATACTTGGTTAACAGTTCATTCTCCATGTGGGATAGGGGCAACTGCTTCAAAACTGCATTTCCTGACAGGATGCAATACGTGCTTGATAGAGAAGCATCATTAGCTGGGCAGGACATGCTAGGCCAAGCTTGTAGAAAAATTTTAAGTTTAAAATTAAGGCATTTAAGCCTGTACCTGGAGGTAAGCAGCAGCAGGGTCCTCGTTCTTAAACCTGCCCCAACAGGAGAGTATGAAAGAATTAGAGAGAAAGAAGTGGGATGGAGAGAATAACTTAGAAACAAGTGTGAGAAAATACAGGAGTTAAAAATATGGGAAGAGAGTTTTGAAACACAAGAGGAGGCTTTGAGGGACTGGGCATCAGTGCAATGAACAACTGCAAACAGGCAAAACTTCCCCAAAACTTGTTCAAGGGAGGCACTTGGGGATGGAGGTGGGAAACAGGTGGGGATGGCAAAGGGCTGGGAGGCCAATGCTGCTGGTTGTGTCTGCAGTGGCTGCAGATTTCCTTGAATTGTCCTCCAGGCCCAGGACTAAAAAGTGATCCAAGGGAGTTCCCTGAGCCCTGGATGGATGGGTGGGAAGGACTGACCCTTCCCTTCTCCATAGGGAGCATCTCAGAGAGGCTGGGGAGGACAGGGCTCCACCAGACTGAGAAACCTGGATTTGGAGGTGTCCCACAAACCCTGAATGGTTGAAGGACAGGAAATGGAGCACAACTGCCTGCATGAAGAACCTGTGTAAGCTGGTGTCCCACACTTGTTTTATGGTTTTGTCACAGTCTTGCACTGTGCCCAGTGCCAGAAGTGTTGTGCACAGGTGACAATTCCAGCACTGCAGCCCAGTGCAGACAAAACAAAGGATGCTTTCACCTTGAGAGCCAATTTAAGTTAATTTCTAATTTAATCCTTCCTAGCAAATCAAGGTAACAGCATTTCAACCTTCTTGTAAACCATCTTCAGGTAGCCTTTTCAGCACAGATGTGGCTTTTGCAGTGCAGACAGAGCCTCCATTTAATTCTCAATTATGTGTAAGAAAAAAATGAGTTGTCCTTGGGTAGATTTTGTGTCATGGTAAGTCTGGAAGGCCTGAGCTTGGTGAGTTTGGTTTTTCCCACAGAATTTGGCTTTCACCTCTAGAAAAACACATGACAAAATATTTGATGAATTTTTCCATGAGACACAGGCTGAGTTGACCTTAATTGTGGAAGGATCTTGTTGCAGTGCAGCTGTGCAAATCAGCACAGCTGGATCCACAGGGAAGTAGCTCTTTAAAACAAAATGATGGCAACAACCTTCCTTCCTCCCAAGCAGACCAACTGAAGGTGAAGTCAACTGCTGAGTGCAAGGCAGCATTGCTGGGATTGAAATGAGGTGTAAGAACCTGGGAAAACAAATGGATAGGAATCCCTTGAATCACTGGAGTGGGTTCCTTCCCTCCCTGCAGAGTTAGTCCTGCTGTATAAACACCTGGCAGTATTTAGGCTGCTGTGTACAGATGATGCTGTTGCAGGAGGATTTGTGTGTACTTGTGGTTTTTTTGCTTGTGCATTGCAGTGGATGCAGCCTCCCAAGTTTGATTTATGTTATCCATTCCTTCCCCTTGGGAATGGGGCATGTTTAGATTCATAGAGGGATATGCAGGGTTTTACAGGACCTTCTGCAATGCTTTTTTCTGTGTGGAGAGATGCAGTTTGAAATGACAGGCACTTTGGGCTGCTTTAGAGTTGATCCTTAACTCTGTTCCTTCTATAAAGGACTTAGGAAAAAAAAATATTGGTGCTCCAAGCAGGTCACAGAATATTGACCTGTTCATATCCAGCCTTGCAGGGTTTCCACATGTCAGGAAAGAGGAAGGTCAGAGATAGTGCAGTGATGGTGGCAGGATCTGATATTCCCTTTATATCCACCTGGCTGATATTGTTATCATGATCTGAGTGGGGCTTTCCCTCCTCCTTCCTTAAAGGAAAAATGGAACTTCTCAGAATTTATTGCTCCTGTTGGTTGATTCCAACGTATCTGACTCCTTTTATGAGTCTGGCCTGTGTCCTGGTGTCACAGATTCACCCACATGGCATCCACCCACTTTCAAACTTGGCAATGGGCATTGCCATGGAGCAATTCTGCTGCTAGGATGGGAATCTTGTGCTCAAGGCTCAGAAGCATTTGAGTTTATCTGCTGACAGACCTGTCCCAGGAAGGAGGGGACAGGAGGGGACAGGACAGCTGTCCCAGGGCTGGCTGGGAGGTCCCCTCTGTCCCCTTGGGGCTGCCAGTGCCTTGTGGGTGGGAGAAAGGGGCAGGGTGCACATGGAGGGAAAGGATCGTGAAGGATTTGAGTTCCTCCGGGGTTTTTGCTTTGAAACACTGTGTCACTGAGCCTAAATGAGGGCACTTGTATTTGGGAGCTTTCCCGTGGGTGGGATTGTTCTGGAGGGGCCTGAGCAGGCCCTGTCCATGCCTGTGGCTCCCAGTGCTCTCCCAGTCCAGAGCACAGCTCCCATGGGCTCTGTGCTGAGAGCTGAACACACTTTTATGGAGGCACTAAAAGCTGAGTGATGTTTGCCAGGGCATGCAGCAGCTCTGGGCTCCACTCAGAGTCTGGAGAGGGATCACCCTGCAGGCTGTGGCTGTAGGGAATGTGCTGTGCTGATCCCATGGAGATCCCCCCTCTGCTCCTGGGGCTGGGCTCTGGATCCATTTTGGGCAGGGAACCCTGGAGGAATTCTTTGCAGAGCCATGTTCTGCCTCCCTGGCTGGTTTTTCTTGGCTTTTACATGAAAACCCTGCTGCAGCTCCACTGCCCCAGTGCAGCAGAGTCAGCATTGGAGCTGCCTTGGTGCCCTGCTCTGGGCCTGGCTCTGAGGCTGTGATCCAGCTGCTGAATGTGAAACTCCAGAGCTTTCAGCTACCAAGTTAATGTCTTACAAAACTGCTGGAGGAAGGGGAGCTGACTCCAGCAGTCCTTGAATTTATTTAACTGGAGCTCAGGAGTGATCAAGGCTGGTCTTTGGCTTCCTGCTGCAGAAGAGAAATACTCAGGATTTATTTTTTATCTTTATTACTTATTTTATTTTATTTTATTTTATTTTATTTTATTTTATTTTATTTTATTTTATTTTATTTTATTTTATTTTATTTTATTGTACCATCACTGAACCAGAACCAATGACTTCTGCTTGTTTTTCCTCTGGGGTGAGGCTGTATGAGAGTGGAGGAGAAACTTCCATCATACTTTTGATTCACATTTAAATTCAACAGATCAGCACTGAGAGGGAGAGTCTGGGCCCTGTACAGCCTTTTTCTGTTTCTTGTATAACAAAAATAGTGCAAATGTTCTTTTTCTCAGTGTGCAGAACTTCTCCCTGGTGGAATCCCACCTTCCCTTGCTTTGCTTCCCAAACAGTTTTTGGTTCCTGTGGCCAAGAGTGGGCAGATTAGGAGAGGGGATGCTGGGCAGACATTCTGCAAAGTTCATCTTTCCCAATCTCTGGTTCACAGCTCTGAGGGCTGCTTGTTATTGCAGCATTTTGTGGTTTATTTGGTTTTTTTCTTCCTAGTGTTTCACTGTATTTTGAGTCGTTCGGTTTAAAATGTTAACAAAGTGAAGCTCTGTGCCTCCTTGTGAGGCAATGAATGGGTTTTACAGAGGGAGGTGGGAAGGGGGGAGAATTGAAGGGAAGTTATTTCTGAAATAGTGGTTTAATTTTTGTTGTGAAGCCACTGCCTAATTCTAAAGTGTACTGACCATTTGCCTCTTGCTGGAATGTCTGTACATGGGGAGGAGATGTTCTTCTAGAACAATGGTGTGGAGCTGTGTCAGTGGTTCAGGGTAGAGATCAGGGCAAGGTTCTGCCCCCAGAGGGTGCTGGCGCTGCCCAGGCTGCCCAGGGAATGGGCCAGGAGTGGGATTGATGATCCTGGTGGGTCCCTTCAACTCAGGATATTCTGTCATTCTAAAAAAGATTTGAAAAAACTTTACCTGAACTGGCCACTCAAAATCAGTGTGTGACTCGTGATTTAAAATTAATTTTTTTATTCTACATAGCTTTCCTGTGGGAAAGCATCACAATGGGCTTGTCAGGCTTACCCTGAAGCTCCACAGGCTGTCCTTGTCTCTGTTCTCCAGAATGCAGCAAGGCTGTAGTGTTGTGGCTCTAGGAGCCCAAGCAATTGGATGGTTTAATGTTTTAGATATTAAAATAAATCCCATAAATGTCACCCCAAATTCAAACCTGAGTTCAGAGATCTCCAGACACACCTGGAGCTCTCAGCGTCCATCAGCGCATTGTTTCTCCCATTCCTGCAATAGTTAAATTTGATAGGAAGTGGTGTCATCTCCCTCTATTTCCACATTTCCTTTTCTGTGATCCCATCTTTTCAGCCAAGCCTTTGCCAGCTGTTTCATGCATCTGCATTAAAACCCCATAACCGAGCTCATGCCCTTGCCCCAGGGGCTTTGACTTGCAGCCCAGTTATCTGACAGAACATTTCTAAGGAACTTCCCAGAATTTATTGCTCCTGTCGGTTGATTCCAACGTGTCTGACTCCTTTTATGAGTCTGGCCTGTGTCCTGGTGTCACAGATTCACCCACATGGCATCCACCCACTTTCAAACTTGGCAGTGGGCATAAAGAGCTCCTTAGTCATTGCATGGTCACTGTTCTGCATAAATATTTCCCCTCCCCTCCAAAAACATGTTGGTTAAGGGAATATCAGAGAGAGGGAGAAAATACTGATGTGTTTGTTACGTCCATTATGTGGTTTGGGGTTTTCTGGTTGCTTTTAAATAATGGAGGGTTTTATTGAAGGGAGCTTGAGGTGCTCAGACTTCAGTGGAATTTAAATTTGACTCAGCTCTTATGGACTGTCCAAACACATTCCTTGCTGGCCCAGCTTGTTCAGTTGAGGTGACTCAGTAAATCAGCAGCTGAGCATGACTTCACATTGAGTTCTCCTGTACCCTGTTCCTCTGCTCCATACATTTGTGGAGAGCTGCTCCAGAAATTTTTGGCACTTAATCCTCCAAACCTTGATTTTCCCATCTGCAAAAGTGGATACATTTGCCTACTATTCCCATCTTTTATTATAAATTGCTTTTTAAAGTCCTAATTATTGTTACAGTATCTCTAAGCAAATCACCATGTATCTATCAGGTTTTTTTTTTTTACCTGGTGATGTTTAGATGTTTTTTCAGTGTTTGGTCTGCTTTTCATCAGGAAGAACTAGATGGCTTTTCATGGTTTCTCCCCAGAATTCATTCAACAGTCTCCAAAACTCCTTCAGACTGTGGCATTGATTGGAATCAAATTTAGCAATTGCAGTGCTTGGGGAAGGGTGCACATTGTTGGCAGTCTGGGGGATTTGTTTCCAGGATTCCTTGACAGCAGCAAGATTGGAACTTTGAGCTGGTGGTGCTGAGAGCTCTCCAAGTGAATGTACTGAAAAAAAATTAATTTTTCAAGCTCAAGGGTGAGACCCTGTGGGAATTCTGCTGGTCATTTGCAGGGTTTAGGGTTTTTATGGGTGCTTTTTGTTTACAGATTGCCCTCCAGGTGATTGGTGCTACTGTGGGCTTGCTGAAGAGCAGAGCAAGGCTGCTGTGTCAGGGAAGTGGCCTTGCCAAGCTTGGTGCCCCTTTGGAACACCTGGAATGTTGGAGTCCAAGGCCTGAAGTGTGAAGCATCCACAGTTCTATCAGATTCATGCTGGCCATTGGCTCCAGTAACAACACTGGAAATCTCCAGGGACAGGAAATGGTGAAGGTTTGTCCCTTGTGTGGAGGAAGGAGGGGTTTCTTGCTCCTCTCACCTCCTGTTTGTGCAGCTTCCGCGGCTTTTTCAATGCAGTGATCCTAACAGGAGCAGGAGAAGTTTGGAGCTCTGTTCCCTTGGCTGTGAAGGTGACCTTCTCAGACAGAGACTGTAAAGTGACCCAGGGAATGATCTGGGGATGACCTCTGTGCTGAGCAGGCCTCAGGGAGGGCGTGTTTGAGGAGCCATCATTTTATTTGCTGTTCTCACGTGTCGGTTTTTCGCTCTATCTGACGGATTTGTGAGAGTGCTGAGCTCCTGACAAAAGCTCTGCAGGCTGGGGGCTCTGACTCCCTTTGTAAATGAGCCTGTGGATAACCCAGCTCTGACACTTTTGCCCTCCCTCCTGTTTCATGCCCTCACAGAGAGGTTGTGTGTCGTTGCTTTAGGATTTACTGCCTTCCCTGGGAGGTGGGAGTGGGTCTGGGAGAAGAGTTATGGCTGCACAGAAGGTCTGGCTTCCCAACTTCCCTACTGCGTGTTTTGGAGGAAAGTTGGGCTTAAAACTGCCAAAACATGTCTAAAAGATGTTATAATTTTTGTTTTTTGTGAAGCTTGTGTTGTCTCTTCAGCCTGTGTTGGAGGCAGGTGTGTTTGGGCTGTGTGTGCTTTGCTGTGGTGTGGCAGAACCAGGACAGGATTTCCTGCTCCTCCACTGGGCCCACCATCCCTAGCCCAGGGTAAGGAAATCACTCTGGGTTTTGCTGTTTTGCTCTACCTGTCCCCAAGGAAACAATATAAATGCTATGCCTCGAGTGTGCATCCATTGAGGGAAAATGGGATTTTTAAATAGTAACATGCTCTGGTTTTCCCTTAGTGCAGCAAACCAATGGTTCATTAGTGAAATCCATTAATAATTCTCTTATGAACCCTGTTAGTAGGTGAATCTGCTTTAATTCCTTTGTATCAGCCAGAGCTGCAGGCATGGATGTCTTCGTTACATAAAATAAAAAAAAGGGAAGAAAGCAATGCTTGCAAATTGGTCTTTGTTTCCAAGGAAACAAATTTGACATGCTTGAGCTGTGCGAGATGCAAACACCGCTCGATTCAGCAGACATGCCTCGCGATTTTATGGTCTGGATATTATTTTTAAACTACCTCCAATTTCCAGGCAAAGCAGAGGATGGGAATAGAATTTGTTGGCAGGGTTTATCAATCTGTGCTTGATGAAGGCACTGGGTGGTGTCTGGGATTGCCCAGTGTGAGAGAATTGATCTGGGCCCCAATAGAGGGGACAGCCTGGGGCCAAATGGCCTTTGGTGACATCCTGGAGCAGGAGGAGAGGTCTGAGCAGAGCTCAGCACACTGAAGAAGTGTGGTTTATCCTGGGTCACTTTACCAAATGTTTTTGCTCTAAAAATATTTTAGTAAAAAGCAGCTCGCCAGCGCTTGGCGTGCCAGGCTGCCTGGCGCTCCCGAGGGGCCAAAGAATTTGCTAAAAAGCTGTGGCTTGGTGTTGAGGACTGGGCTGGATTTATCAGAGAAAGGATGAGGGAACAACATCATGAGTTGTTTGTGTAGTGCATCTGGCACAGATGTGCTGGGGCCTGATGAAAATCTTGGCTTGTATCGTTGTACAGAATGGCTGTGGCGTTGTTGCGATTCCCTTGGAAGTTCTGTTCGGGAAAAAAGCTGGTTTGGTGCTCAGCTGCCACCCTGGTGTTTCCTGAAATGCTGTGTTGATAAAGTCACTGGTTTTATTTTTGAATTTTCCTCCAGCTCCAGCTCTGGAGCAGACAGTGCTCGTGTTCCACGGAAGCGAACATCGCTCGGCAGAGCACACACAATTCACGGATTTCAGCATCCAGAGTTGGTTTTGGCCTGGGCCCAACAAGAGGAACAGGATATATATGTTCCAACTTTGTTGGGATTGAATAACCAATTTTTGCCCTGGCAAAGCTTTACTTTTACCTACTGTCTTTGCTTTCTGGGGCAGTTCAGTGAGCTGGGAGGGATCTGTAGGGGATATGCAAAGAATATGTGGGGAAATAACAGTTTTTAAGGAATAGTCAAGCTCCATGTGCGTATCATTCAGAGCATGCAGGGCTTTATTCCCCAAGTGTGCTCCAACAGTGTGTGTCTTTCATATTTTGTTGCTTGTAAACCTAGGAAGGATTTAAAAAAATCTTCTATTAATCATTGAAACAAACCTTTCTGCATTGAGGGGACAAGGCAATGATGGAGGAATTTCAGAGCTGATAAGTGAAAAACAAACCTCTCTTAAAATTCAGGTCCTTAGGAGATCGTAGCATGAAGTGTGTTACACTGCAGTCTCTTTCCTTCTCTTTCATCCTGCTGCTTAACTTCCTTGCAAATGGAGTTAAAATAACCTTCAAGGAGTTCAGGGTAGACTGGGGTAGGTTTAGCTTTAAGATGGCTGGGAAGCACTATTTGCATTGCCAGCTAAAAGCCTTGCTTGAAGCCCGTTGAGGGAAAAAATAATATTAATGGTATTTCATGAAAATATTGTAATTTGTGGAAGACCCAGAGTGACAAATTGGCTGGTTTGAATGTCACTGGGAAATGCTCCTTTTGCACAAGGCTTGCCTGAGACAGGATTTTCCTTGCTTTTGTTCTAAAACGAGATGCTTGCTGCCTAAAAATGCCTGCGATCCTCGCAGTGAGAGCTTTTCCTCCTTGACAAGAGGATGGGAAGAGGAAGGTTGGCCGGATCAGGATGAATCCTGCACCTTTTTTTTTTTTTTCCCTTTTTTTTTTCCTTTTTTTCTTTTTTGCTAATGACACTTCCTTATGCTTACATTTCATTAAAGCTCTGAAATGGCTGAAGATCAGCCCGTACTGAGCATGCTCCGGGGTGGAGGCTGCACCCATGGAGTGAGATGGATTTGTGGCTGGAGGAGGGATAGGCCTGGAGTCAGGAGCAGGAGGGACCCGCAGCCAGGATGGAGGTAGGGCAAATCCATGGGTTCCTTGCCGTGGCCCTGGGCTGGGGCAGCCTGGAGAGCGGCTGGAGTGCAAACTGTTGGAATCGATTCAAAAGCAGCGCAGTTAAACCACTGACACGAGATGGCTTCAAACGCTTCCTGCGGATCCGCGGGGAGGGGTTTGCAAGGCTGACCTTTGCTGGCCGCCGTGGAGAAGGGACCTGTGCAATGTCAGGGTGGTGACATGAGGTGACAGCAGGCAGGGGCTGCAGGCAGGGCTGAGCCTTCATAGTGGCAGGCACGTGATTGCGTCTCATCTCATCGTGGGCTCGGGCGCTAATTGTTATTAATGGGGAACCTCGCAGGGCTCAGACCTGCTCCAGATCCCTCTGGGATTGTGGGAGGGTGGAAGAATGTTAAACTCCAACTCTCCTCTTTCAGACTTATTTTGCATTCCAGTGATGGCAAACAAACCTTGCCACCTCAGGTCCTCCAAAGTGGCATGGAGAGGAGGGAATATGCACGTTTATTCCTTTGCCTGAGAGATTTTTCTGTGCTTCTTGCAGGGGTTTAATGTGTTGGTGAGTGGGTTTGGGGGAAGGCAGTGTGAGTTGTGCTCGCTTGGGCTCTTGGATTTCACCCGTGGTTGCCAGCTTTTTACAAGGAATGTGTAAGCACCAGCAGGTATGTGCTGCATGAGCCGATTGACTCCAGTTGTTGTACAAGCACGCTGCGTGGTGAGGTGCCAATAAAACATTTACATTGGCTCTGGATATTTGTGTTAGAGAGGTGTAGGGGAGCTCTGGATTGGTGTGGAGCAGGGGACATCAGCTCTCTCTGACCTGTCCCCTCACACCTGGGGGGACCCACCTGTGTTCCAGCCTGGCTGTAGGTACAGGTAAGGTGAGGGGTTTGCTCTGTCAGCGCTGGGAATCCTTGGGTGGTACAGGGTTATTGTGTTTGAGTTTCTGAGCAGAAATCTCTGTGATCACAGCTCTGTGCTGTAAGGTAGATCAGGTCTTCCTTCAGGGCACCTCTGGCCATTTTTCACAGCATGGTTCAGGGGGTGACTGGCATAGATTTGATTTTATTGCTGTGTCCCAGGTGATGGGCATTCTGCATGATGAGTCACTTCATTACCTAAAGTAATTTGCCTGTTTATTGCCTGGTTCCATCTTTCTTGTGAACCCAACTCTTCCTCGGTGCTTCCTGGGCCTGTTTTGCTACATCAGCCCAGTGCTGAGCTGGTGACTAGCTTGTTTACTGGGCTGGCTTTTATGTTCCCTGCATAAAATCCTGCTGGAGCCCAGCTTGCTGGCCAGGCAGAACTTCTCCTACTCTTTAATGGTCACTGGCTTGCTTATGGCTGGATGAATGCACAAAGAGAAGCGTTTCTGTAAAACAAACAGCATTGTGATTGTACAGCCAGAGGGAAAAGGGGCTGATTTTCTTTGGCTCAGATGGGGGCTGCCTTTATGGCTTTGCAGAATTCACCCCCGTGGCTTTTCCTCCTTGTGTGACTCTGGCAGTGGAGGTGATCTCAGCCCCAAGTTTTCATCTAGGGCCTGGTTCCCTTGATGAGGAAATTTGACTTAATGAGTTTCAGCTGCTGGAAACCCACTTGGTGTGCTCGTTCCTATTGTGCTGTGGGAAGGTGTAAGGTAGCCTTAAAGACCCACTGCCACCTTATGGCAGTTGCTGAGAAGCAGCGTCTGTGGAGCCAATTCCGTACACACATCATGCTCGCTCTATTTCTCCGCTCCTCCTAACCAGGGATATTTGCATGGAGGCAGGAGCTTTGTTTTTCCAGAGTTCATCTGCTCCTTCTGTTCCTTGCAGAAATTTGATCAAGTCAGCAGGATGGCTGGGAGAGCCGTCAACAGGCGCTGTTCCACAGGAGCTCATGATCAGGGGAGAGGCACAAAGGCTTCGTGGAGCACTGATTCTCCTCCAGTGAAGAGCTTGCTTATTTTCATGTCAGTGCCTTAATCCTTAAAAAAAAAAAATAGGTGTGAGGTCAAAGAACAGGGCCACGCTGAACACGTGAGGCTTGCTGGCAGCACCTCCAGCTCTCGTTGCAGCAGGAGGAGGATGGAATGTGCACAGCCATTTTCCCAGCCTGCTGCTGGCAGGGCACTGCAGGATGGCTTTGCACTGACAAATGGGGCCACTGCCCCCAAATAAACCAATAAAACATTGCTCTGTGGAACAGTGAGTGTGCTGGGGATAGAGAATGCTGGATTTAGAATCCTTCTCCAGCAAGGCTGTGTTTGTACTGTAGGAGCTCTTGATATGCCATAGCTGAGTGAAGGGGAGAAATGGTGGATTTAGAGCTCCAAAATAGAAGGAGCTGTGGTTACTGTAAGTTAAAGCTGAAGGAATTTATAATTGGGAGCTGTTAGGAATACAGTATGTTCTAAATTACAGCTGTCTGGGCAATATGCTGCTAAATAAAGTTCTAGGATTGCCCTGTAAATGAAATATTCAATGCATATTCTTATCAAAACAGCACCATCTCCCAGAGAGCTCACATCTCAACTGCTGTCCAAGAGGATCTTTCTTCTTTTCCTTTTTCTTTTTCCTTTTTAGCATGTATGATTTACTTGATGCAGCATCCCAGGGAACATTTATTGTTTCCTATTAAGTAAAAACAGTTTTCAGCTCTGCTGGGGAAAAGGGGGTAGGAAGGGAGATGGCTTGAAAGCTTTAGGGACATAAACCAGGTTTTGAAAGATGGGGAAAACTGTGATTCCAAAAGATGCATTAATGACTGCCTGTTGTTTGAAAGCTGTTACCTGAGCCTGGAGGTGGACATTGGAGGGTGCTGGCAATGGATACCCAGTGTGTCCTGGGACATTCTGATTAATAAATGTTGTATATAACCATTAAAGAGCAGAAGGAATGTTTGAATGGCTTATGGTGAAGCTGGGGAATGGTTTATAGCGGTGCAGAAACAATCAGGATCCCAGCAGAAATGCTCTTCTCATACCCAAAGTCCCTTCAGCTTTTGGGATTGCTTCTGAGGAGGCTGAAAGGGAGCAGCAGATTTGATCAGCTGGAGGGTCTGCAAGAAGAGGAGCCTGATGGAAGAAACGAAATAAGGAAAACCCTCTGTATTTTGCAGAGCTAAATATTGTTCTTCCTATAAAAAGAAAAACCTCCCTTTGCCTCCCACTTGGGCTTCCCCTGCAAGGGAGCTGTGAAAATGCTGGACTTAATCGTGTCATTAAGCAAGAGCCCTGAGGAACCTGGTGTCCTTTGTGAAGGAAGGTGTTTGTGCTGCTCCCTTCTCCTGAAAATGTGGGGTTTCTGAAAGGGGCGTTTGAGCCTTCAATCAGAGAAGGGAGGCTGGAGAGCCGTGGAGTGAAAATACCCTGTAATCTGTGGGCCCAGGCAGGAATGTTTGCAAAGGGGGGTGTTGGCTGTGGTGGGAAGGCTGCTGGAGGGTATTTGGGTTAAATAAAGGGCACAGCTTCTCGGGGCTTGGGCCTGTTCTCATCCTGCATCATCAGCAAAACCTCTTCCACAGCCAGCCTGCAAAGAGCCTGTGACTGCTGGTGTGCAGCACCATGCCAAGGGGGACAGGGGGGTCCTGGGCAGGAGACACCTCTCCCACTGCCAGTGCCTGTGCCCTGGAAGCTTCTTGCTCCTTTTGGATGGCAGAAATGTCAGGTTTCACTGAGTGACACCCAGGCATCCCCTGTGGCAGAGATGCTGCTACGATCGATCGATGCTTTACTCAAGTTGGTTGTTGAAGCATCTGCAGTGCCCTGATGAGCTCTGCTTTCTCCTTTTTGTTTCTAAACAGTGTTTAGTGCTTTCAAGGGTGGCCATGAGATGTGAAAAGCGTCTCTGGTAGCATCTGCTCTCCGTGTATATTTAACCTCAGCAGTGAAAACATGTCTGGTGTGGAGATGCAGTGAGGAGGCTGAGGCTGTGCCGCCTTATTTTATCTCAGAAAGGGAATGTTGACTGTGCTGGATCATTGACACTGCCTTTGTTAATATCTTCGTTTCTATTTCTGGGCTTTTAATGAAAGCTTGGTAATTTCATGCTGCAAGGAAGGGCAGCACATCAACTGTTTTAAAGCCATCTTTGGTTTGAAGTACAGTAATCTTTTGATGCGGTGGATAATGCAACTTCTGTCTGTATAGCTGAGGTTTGTTGCTTTTGTTTGGGGATTTTTGAATTTGTCTTTAAATGAGTTACCTCTGCACCTCTCAGCTAGTGAGAGAAAGGCCAGGAAAATCTCATTTTGTGTATATTAAAACTTAAGATTCACATCAAATGAAAACCCGGTGGGTGAAAGAGCGATCCTTTCTTTATGCTGTCACCTCAAATACTCCTTGCCTGTGAATTTCAATCATCTTGATTTAGCCTTGTGTGTTTTAACTGTTTAGCAGTGAAACTTCTCCAGAGTGTGGAGAGGAAAACAATGTCCTCATAGCCGAGGGAGATCTGTAGCAGCTCTTTGCTGCTTTAATTATTGCAGCTGTGCAAACGTGCCTGGCCACGGTGGTGAAAGAGCTGCTGGGCCTGGAGGAAACGTGGCTTGTGGATGTTCCCAGCCTGGCAGAGCCATGGCTGCTGTGCTGTGCTGAGGCCTGGACTGGCCTGCGCTGGGGCAGGGCAAACACCATCCCCAGGCTCCTCCAGAGCTCCTCATGGATTTGGATGGCTTGTTCCTCCCTCCAGTGCAGGCTGCTCCTGCCCTCCCCAGCTCACTGTCACACATTTCACTCCACTTATCTTCACTGTACTTTCTACTCTTAAGGAGAACTCTCTCTTAAGGAGGACTCTCTCTGGTGCTCTCCTCCTCTGCAAAGCTGTTTTTCCTTTGGCCAGGAGCGCTCGGGTGGTGCCACGGGGCCATGTCGGAGTTTCCTCTTCCTTCTGGCCTCTTCCCGAGGTTGCTGGCTGCCCTCCCCCTGCTCGGGGGGAGGTTCTCCAGCCTGACACCGGCTCCAGCAGCCTCCTGCTCCTGCCTCCAATAAATGCCAGTCTTCCTTGAATCCCTTCCAGCCGAGCTCTGCTTACAGATGTTCCTGCGAGCTGCTCTGGCAGTTTTACTGGGAGCCTGAGCAGATATGAAGGTTGCCAAGAGTTTATGTTTAATTGTGAAGTGGAAGAGAGACAAACTACTTTTATTTTGAAGCTAAAATTTCTTCTGTTATCTTGCTGGCTGGGGCCAGCAGTATTGTAGGGTTTGACATAGGCTGAGCTTAGAGCTCCTGCACCTCGTAGTGAACTATCCCTTCATTAGGGTGAGGATGAGGATGGATCCATGAGGATGTCCCTTCATTCCATTGCCCCCCTGCTTTTCTATGACTGTGTTTGTGTTACCCTTTCAAAGTCAGTTGTAGCAGGTCAGGTTATTAATCCTCAAAGTGAAAATGATCTCCCCTTCAGATCAGCAGTTCAGATCTCGAAGACTCTGTCTTGGACACTGCTCACTGCGTCAGTTTAACCCATGTGCCTTCATCCCAGCTCTCAGAGGTCGGGCACTTCGTTCAGCACAACAAAATCAGCCTGAGGACATCCCCAAGCCACTCACATCCCTCCCTGTCCCTCCTGCCTCTCCTTTTCCCACGGGCAAGTGCCACCCTTGAAGGCCACGAGACAGCAGTGTGGTTTAAAAAGCTTTCTCTTTTTTTCAGGCGAGTGATCAGTTTTGAGGCCTGGCGCCCTGTCAGAAAGTTGACAGATGATCTGCATTAGCGGTGCGTCCCCGGGATGCCCGGGATAATCGCGCTCCAATGGACGCCCTGGAGCCGGCAGGTTCTCTGTGAAATGGCTGCAGTGGAGGGAGCAGTGAAATGGGCTCTTCTGGGCATGCTCACTCTGTAGAGGGAGCTTTATCACATGAGCAGAAACTGAATCACTGCTCATGAGGATCTGGAATATGCAACTCTTGGAGTCTTCACCAGAAGAAGACAACAGCTGCCCGCAGGTACCACAGGGTCCGTCCTCCTCCCGTGCCTGGCGAGGCCCTGGCAGGGCAGCCTGGGGAAGGAGAGGCCTTGGAGAGGACAGGAGAGGAGAGGAGAGGCCGGGGAAGCATGGCCAGGGTTGTTTGTTCATTTCTTTGGATATTTCTGTGCATGGCTGGCCTATGCAGGCAGGCTGGCATCACCCATCCTGCCGGGGTGCCCATCCTGCCGGGGTGCCCATCCTGCCGGGGTGCCCAGCCTGCTGGGGTGCCCATCCTGCCAGGGTGCCCAGCCTGCTGGGGTGCCCAGCCTGCTGGGGTGCCCATCCTGTCGGGGTGCCCATCCTGTCAGGGTGCCCATCCTGCTGGGATGCCTCATTCTGCCTTGGTGCCCATCCTGCCTTGGTGCCCATCCTGCCGGGGTGCCCCATCCTGCCAGGGTGCCCATCCTGCCAGGGTACCCATCCTGCTGGGATGCCTCATTCTGCCACGGTGCCCAGCCTGCTGGCCTCACCCACCCTGCTGGGGTGCCCCATCCTTCTGGGGTGCCCATCCTGCTGGGGTGCCCATCCTGCTGGGATGGCTGCTCCATGGACTCCCAGGGGCCTTGGGCACCGCTGGCAAACCTTGGGCTTTGTTCTCTCTTTGGCTCCTGGGGTGGGGAGGCTCGCTTGGGGTTGGTTTTGGTTTTGGATTTGTTTGTGCTTTTTAAGTGTGAAGTTTCTGGAAAATTCTCCAAGGAGCCTTCCCTGCTTGTAGCTCTAAGAAGAAAAAGGCACAAAGCCTGGGGTGCCCGAGCTGCTTGAAGACTGAACTTCTGAAGGGGAGGAGAGGGCCTGTGGCCACATGGCACCTCCTCACTGGGTGTCTTTTGACAGCCTCTGCCTATGGCTCACTTGGGTGGAGGCCAGAACCAGCAGTGTTTCACCAGGAAGAAGAAATCCTTTTTATTTTGGGGCGACTTCCTCCTCTCTCTCTTCTGCTTCTTTTTTTTTTTTTTCATAGTAGCAATCCAAGGAAACATCTGAGTAAAAGGAAACATCCCTGGTTGATTTCATGGCAGGAGGTCCGTGCCTGCAACATATTATAAAACTCAGCCCCTTGGTTCTGCCCTTGGGAATTTTTTTTTTCTCTGTGATTCATGTTACATGCAAGAACTCTGTTGGCTGCCACAGACCTCAGTGAGATTTGGGATGGACACAGAAGGTCCCAGGGCCGTGGAAGGCACAGACACCCCTGCAGAACACTGGCCTGAGCTTGCTGTGCTCCAGGGAGACCCTCACAGCTGCAATGCAGACACAATATTGAATTTTCAATCAAGGAGCAAGATGTGAAGATGGCATTGAAAAGATTAGAGAGCTTACACAGGACAATCTGTGATACCCAATCTAAATATCTGTCATGTCTCCACTGGACTATAAATGTGCTCATTGTTCATCATCCAGAAGAAAAGGAAAAGGCATCAGAAGTCACGAGGAGAGAACAGAGATTTCTCTTTAACAGTGAAGAGCTGAGGCCTTGAGCTGCTGCCTGAGCAGCTCCACCCAGGGAGAAAATGGGCTTTGGGCTTGATGAAGGCTGAGGAGGCAACCAAAAACCCTCTGAGGTGTGGGAGGTGTGCTCCTGTGTGGTGGTGACCACAGTGACACTGGTGTGGCACCGGCCAAAGCGCTCTGTCCCTGCCAGCTGGGCCCTTGGGAAGCGTCTGCAGGCACAGAAAAGCCTGACCTACTTTGGAGGGAAGAGAGCTGCCGAGCTCTGGGCTTGACACTGCTTCTCAGCAAGGGTTAAGAGCCCAAAGTGGGGCCTTTGGCTCTTGGTTTTGTTCTGTTTCCTGTATTTACCTGACTGTGCGGTGCCAGCACGAGCTCTCACCCTCATCCCAGAACATGTTTGGGTAGGAATAGGCTCTGTGGCACACATGGGGCATATTCCTGCAGCTCAGCCTCTGTGAGACCAGCCCTGGGCAGGAGGCAGAGGCAGCTCCATGGCCTGGCTCCCATGAGCTCTCCTATGTGATACCCTCTCCTAAGGAAAGAGGATTGTGTGCACCTCGTGCAATGGCAGTGAGTTCTTTTATTCAGGTAAACAAGGAGTTTTAAAGAACTTCACTCTCCTGGCCAGCTGGTTTGGGGGAGGGCTGGCTTGGCTCCTGCTGCTCCTCTTTGTTTTCCTTTTGCTGCTTTTCCCTGAAGTTTTCCCTTCTCGCCTTCCTGCTCCTGGAGCTGAGAGTGGTCGAGGAATGGCCACAGCAGGAGAGTGACCGTGTGTTGGGGTCAGCCCAAAGGCTCGGGGCACTGATGGCGTGTGCTCCCTGCTTGCCAGCCTTGGAGGACCATATGTTCCTGCAGTGACATGGAATGTCAGTGATTTGGAAACAAATCCCTGAGTTTATAATCCTCAACTCCCATTTTCAACCAGTTATTTTTTCTGACTCCTCCGAATTCAGAGTTTTGACACCAGCCCCTCTTTGCAGACCCTTGTGGCCCCTCATGTTTCCAGTGGGATTTGTCCCTCCTGTGCCCCTGTGAGCTGCTTGGTCTCTTGGGTGGAGGATTCGTGTCTGGCTTTGCTGTAGGGTGCTGTTGGTCCTGGAGGGGGGCAGAGGAGGAGGGCAGCCTGCCAGCATTTACAGTAGTCAGGAAAGCAGCAGGAGAGAAGCACTCAAACTGTACAAGCTAATTGGAAAGCCTCCATTACAAAAAAAGAAAAAGAAAATATAGAAGAGGAGAAAATGTTGAGCAAGCTTTTACAGAATATCCTGGACTCCAACACAACAACTTGCATCCTCCAAACCAGGTGGTTTATTTCTGTTTTTCCTTCAGTCCCCATCAGGAGGGGGAAGAGGCAGTGGGGGTTAAGAAGGTCTGACGTGCAAGTGTCCTCCCTGCAACACTGCCATACTGTGCCTGAGCAGCACAGTGCCTCTTGCAAAGGAAGCTTTTCACAACTTGTCCTTGTTCCAAGGATGAGGAAACCTCCAGCTCTTCTGGCATTTTCTCTCTGTCATAAGTCAGAGCTGCTTTCACCTGTGAAGTATGATCAGCACAGACAGGGAGAGGGCTGGAACGGAGCGGGGCTCTGAGCAACCTTGCAAGGCTTTTCATGGAGTTCTTGGTGTTAAATGAAGAACATTTCCCCTCCTCCTCTCCTCGTTTTCCTGTGTGCCTGCAAAAATACTCTGGTTTGCATTTAAAGGAGAAAACTGTATGTGCTGGGACTAAGCCAACTTGTTTATTTAAGGGAAATACCATATTCTCTCACAGAGGAAGGCTCTGCAGAGGATGGCAGACTGGGCTGGGGATTATATTTTTAGGTGTCATCGAAGCACAGTTGTGATTCGAAGAAGCTAAAAATCATGGCTGGCATTTTGCATCCAGCCCTGCGAGTTCCTCCTCCCCACAGCCCCCACAGGGGTTAACCTCTCCCTCCAAAGCACGTGGATTTTCACCTAAATCAAGGAGCAGAAAAGGAGCAAAAAGAAACAAAAACCATCAGAAAAAACAACAAACCCATCACCATCACCCCCCAGGCTTCTGCTTTGCCATGCTTTCTCCCTTTGCCTGCCCCCAGGGGGGTGTTTGTGGCCGGGGCCGGGGCTCTGGGCAGGGACACGGGCCCTGTGTCCCTGTCAAAAGATGGCAGGTCCGTGTGTCCGTAAACAATGCGGTTATGAAATGGCAGCGCGGCCGCGCTGAGCATGCTCGGGAGCTGCCTGTAGGGGGAGGCGAGCCAGAAAGATGATCTAATTCCGTGCAATTCTTGGGATTGAAGGAAAAGACCAGGCTCCACTCTTAATGACAGAGCAGAAAAACCAGGCCCCACGCCGGGGACGAAGCCCGTAGGCCATGGAGGAGAGGGTGTGAGGATCTCCCACCTCCAGGACTTCGGGTGCTGGGCAGCGCTCTGTCGCTTTCTCGCCCTCCAGCAGAGTAAGGCCTTGGTGAGGTTTTGCTGTAGTTATTAGAGGGACAGGCCCGAGGGTGCAAGTTTTATGATTATGATTATTTTCATTATTATTTTGTCTTTTTTTTCTCCCCCCTTTCTCCTCGTGCGCTTTCCCGGCTCACAGGCACCGCTGCCTCGCTGCTTGGCCGCTCCATGGCCGGAGGTGACCCAGGTGGAGGTGCTGTGGGCAGCTCAGCCAGGCCCTCGTGGTCCCAGGGGAACCCACGAGGGGTTTTCCCTTCTCTGCTGCCCCATGGGCCCTTTGGCTGGGCACCATGGGCATGGGCAGGGGGACACGGACCTGCTCCGCTGGCTGCGGTGCTTTGGGGTGGGAGGCAGAGGAGCGTGGAGGCTGAAGAGGTACCTGAGCCCCATTGATGGGGGTGAGCGGCCTCCCAGCTCCCCTGCCCTGGACTGCTGGAATCTGCTTGCTCCAGGCTCCTCTTGGTGCTCTGGTTTTGTCCTGGCTCAGCCAGTTCCTGGGGACTGGGTGTTTCTGAAATGGCTGGTTTGCTTTTGTTAGAGATAGTGATGAATCTTGGTCTCCATTTTAGGGTTTTCTTCCCCTCCTCCCCTGCCGGGGGCTAGGAGAAGGCAGGCAGCAGCTGGACTCCTTGCTACCCTCAGCCTGTGGAAGGAGGGGACGCCTTTGTCTGCTCTGGATTTACATTTGCCTGCACACACAAGTTGCACTGGCTTTAACTCTACTGGGATGCAGCTAGATGGGCCTGGAAGCAGTGAGGAAGTGTAAATCGATCTCCCCTTTCCAAGAGGGCACAGGCTCTGCAGACCCCCCTTGCCTGGAGCCTGCACGCCGTCGTGGAATGCCTTGTCTTGGGAGAAGTCACTTTCAGTCCTGTTGTGTTTCATGCACGTGTCTCCGTGTTCCCAGCTCCTGCATGCAGGGACTTGCACCTCTGTCTGTGCTTCCCCCCTTCTCAGGGGGTGCGTGCGGGAACAGGAGAGAGAGGACATGGGGGTTGAGAAGGAAATGTTTCTTTTCTATGGAGAATAGTCTGGATGAAAGGATTTCGGGAGACAAAAGAATCGCAAAGAATTTGATTTGGGAGCAAACTTCGGGCTGAGGGCAGTGCTTGTTGTGAGCTGTAGATAAAATTCCATGTTCACATGATTGCATGAGGCTTATAAGGAAGTGGCCTTAGCCTGAAAAGAAGGAGCTTTGAGACTGGTGACTGCTTTGTAGGCCAGGTATGCTCGTGGTTGTGTTTCCTTCCTTCTGCAGATCAAATGCTTCTGTTGTTTCTAATGACAGGCCCGTGGTCAGCGTCCCCACGAGCCTTGAGCCCAGGCCTTGCCCAAGCACAGTGCTGAGATCTGAAATGAGCAGCCTCCCTGTGCCTACAAAGAAACACTCTCTTTCTACAAACATTCTCTTAATCATTACTTCCAATATAATTAACTGCAAAATGTTTGTCTTCTCTTCAAGGCAAAGGTTATCATGAGCAGGCTGGTTTGGGTTGTGTTTTTTCAATTTATATTTTTTTAGGAGAAGGAGGAAAAAATGAGTGAATAACAAATCTGCTGCTGCTGGGGTTGCATCATTTGTTGAGAGATTTGCCTCTGCCTTGCTCCAGCGTTGCTGCAGCCCTCATTTTCCTGGCTGGTGGGATCTTTCCCTGGGGCTGTGTCCTGGGTGGGGTCTGGTGTCCCCTCAGAGGTGTTGGTGACCAGCTGTGGGCTGGATCCAGGCAGGATCAGTGCTGTCCATCCCACAGAGGTGTCGGTGCCTGCGCTGCCCCACATGGGAACGGGCACTTTGAGGGGTCTCCTGCTCCCAGCCCTCTTCCAGATGGACCTGCTGTGTGTGCACAGCTCTGCTCACAGCACCGCTGCTGCGAGCCTCGGGTTCCCAGACCGTTGATTTTTAAGACATAAAAAAAAAAGAAAAAAAAAAAAAAGACCCTGGTGAAGGTAGACATCTTGGCACCTCAGCCTGCGCTCCTTGCCGGGCTGCCGGGAGAGCAGGGAGCTGGGCTCATGATGTAACTCTGCTCCCTTGGGCTCGGTAAGCTGCAATATGTTGGAGTTTTGCTGTGCATGTGTTGTCTGTGCCTATAAAACCTGTTTGGACCTTTGCGAAGGGCACCCGGATGGCTGATGAAAATACCAAGGAGAGGAGGCTGAGAAAGCTCTTTCAGCTTTGTTCTTTTTCTTTTCTTTCTTTTCCCTTTTTCTTTCTTTTTTTTTTTAATTGATGGGGTTTTTTTATTTTTTTTTGCTTTTGGGTTTTTGGTTGATTTTTTTTTTTTTTGGTTTGTTTTAAAGGCACCACTGTAGTTTGTAGTCATCATCTGTTTGGAAATGCTGCAGAGCCTTTCCTTGGCCGGTCTGACCTGTCTTCCATCCCCTCCAAAGACCTCATGGAGGAGAGGAAGCTTGTTTTCTTATAAACAGAGGCAGAGAGGAAAAAACTAAACCAGCAGTAGCTCCTCTGCTTGGCTCCTCATGGCTCTTAAAGCCCTTTCAAAGACCCAATCAGTCTTTCTTCAGATGCACTAATTTTTCCTACCCTTTGAAACCTAAAAATTAAGGGTTGGGGGGGGGCAAGAACGCTTCGTGGCTGGTTGTGTGTGCTCTTTATGGAGGTTCTCCAGCCACGGATGGTTAATAATCAGTCTGGGGTGGGCGAGGGAATGGAGGCAGACGGCTGCGGGAAAGGGGGAAAGGAGGAAAAAAATAAATGGAGCGAGTGAGACTTTTATTGTGAAGCAGCGTGTGCTTGGCAGTTGGCTTTGTTGGGACTGCTGCAAGAGCAGACATTTCTCGGCGGGGAGGGTGGGTATAGGATTTCCCTGCCAATCGGGAGCGGACGGATGGGGCATGGGGAGGGTGAGCAGAAAGGGAAGTTTGCTCTGGATTTAAGGGAGGGGAGGGCAAAAAAACCCAACACACACACACACACACACACACACAAAAGCTGGAGGTATTGACACTTGCGGTGAAGTTGGTGCTAAGTTGGCTGGGTGGAGCTGGGTGGGATGGATGGTGCTGGGTGCCCCATGGGTGCCCCATGGGTGCCCCTCGGTGCTGGGTGCTGATGGGAGAGCAATGGCCTGGGGGTACGAGGCTTCGAGCGCTTTGCAGGGATTTCCTGTACCTTCCTTCTGATCCAAATGCTTCAAAATTCACAGTTGGCTTTTTGTTTCATTTTTATTTTTAATGATTCTTTTCTTTTCTACCTTGATGCCAAGTTTTTGTTGGGAAGTTGTAATGTTGTCGCCTCTGCTGTCTCTGAGGTAGGAAGGAGAGCCTGGGAGATGCCACCTCAGCCAGCCTTGCCTTGGCACCCAGCTTTTGTACTCTCAAAGGACAAAAGTGATGGTTTCTCTCTTGGAGTTGGGAGTTCTGCTTTGAGAGCTGGGCAGGCAGCTCTGAGCTGCTGGTGACTGCAGCAAGCAGGGAGGGTGGTCAAGGTCTCATTGACCCCAGGGTTCCTGCAGTGGCTTCTCCTCATGGGCGAGCAGCAGCAACGCCTCTGTGGAAGGGAGAGCGTGGGCAGTGTGTGGAGTGAGGTTTCTGCTTAGGAAACACAGAAAAAATCATGCTCAGATGGCAAAGAATGGCCCCTGGAAATCCTGGGGCTTCTTGTATGAGTCAGTGGAGGAGCAGGAATATCAAGACCTCTCCTTGTTGCAACAAAGGTTGGGAAAACAAACTGGTCCCTGTTAGGCTGACTGAGGCTCTTTATTTGCTGCTGGTGCCTGTGGCCAGGGCCTGGTGCCCCTGGCTGTGGTGGGAGCCAGGGCTGCCCTCGAGCACTCTGAGCTCTCTTTGCTCAGGTCTTGCTGCAGGATAATCCATGAGAAAAACCGAGGTTATTCCCAGTTTACAAGAGGTCTGACTAGAGGAGAGGTAGGGTTTACAAGCTCATGTTTGCAGCAAGGATATGAATTACTGGCTTAGCAAGTGAATAAATAAAACAGCTGCTTTATGTTCAGAGTTTGGGCTGTGCTTTATGGTCATTTCTCAATGGAAGCTGTTGGCCAGTGTCTGCTGAAGGTAGGTTCTGTGTCAGGCTGGACTGAGCTGAGCTTTCCAGTGCTCACAGCTGCTTTTTGGTGTGTGACTGGAGATCTGAAGGTGCTGTGCTTGGAGCACAGGTTGCTGGTGCTGAGAGCACTGATGTGGCTGGGTTTGTGTCTCATTGTGCTCTGGGCAGGTTGGGGACAGGCAGGGACAGGCAGCCACCCACAGCCTCTGTCCTGTGCTGCAGGAGCCATCCTTGAAGTGCCCTTAGCTCTGGGCCTGGCAGGTGGTGGAGGCTTTCCCAGGAATCTGTCTCCCTCCTTCCTGTGGTGTGTGTCTCTGCCATGGTGGGTTTGGGTGCAGGACAGGGCGATCCTGCAGGGATTTGGGGCTGGGTGAGCCCTGCCTGGGGCTGGGGGCTGCTGTGCAGCACCTGCCAGCACAGGGCATTGCTGTGAGTTCCCCAGCCTGGCAGGGTGGCTGGTGACAGCAGCAGAGCCCATCTCCCCTGGCAGCTCTGGACAGTCCCACCCAGGCATGGGAGAGCTGCTGGGAGCTGCCACACCGGCCTCCATGCGTGTCTCATCCCCCTCACTTGCTCTAAGGGAGGTGGGCAGGTTGTTTTTCTTTCTTTATCACCCAGTGAGCTGTAAACCCTGTGATTTGCATGGCTGCAGGCACCATCTGCTCCCCGTGCTGGCCTACAACAGTTGGCTTGACCTGGGCTTATTCTCGTGCAGCGCGCGCCGAACCCGGCTCCGACCTCCAGCTCTGCAGGGCACTCCAGCCCTCTCCTGAAACACAGCTGGGGCAAAGACCCCTTCTAGCTCATTTTTTTTAAATACCATTTTCCTTCTGGTTTATTTTGGTAGTAGGTTGTTGGTTTTGTTTTTTTGTTTTTGTTTTTTTTTTTTTTTGGTTTTGTTTTTTTGGTTTTGTTTTTTTTGGTTCGGTCTTGCTGCTTCAAAATAGAGAATGGGAAGGTATGAGGGCTGCAAACCTGAGCTAACAACGTGGTGCCAGGCGTGTGAAAGGCAGAGGAGATGAGCAGGTGTTCTCTTTTTTACGTAATTTTCCTTTTTTTTAAAGAGGAGGAAAAAGAGAAATTGCTTTCTATAGAATTAAAAATAGAGCTCATTAACTTTAATAAACATGGATGTTATGAATGAGGAGGTAGCTGTAGCTGAGTGATGGTTTGCAATTTTGGATGTTCATTTGAATGAGCTGCAAAAAAACCCCACCAAGCCACCAAAAGCACATGGGCTGGAACTGTTGATAGATGAGGTCGTAGTGAGAAGTCTGATAGATCTGCCTCCCCCACCCAAAGGCTGAAAAGTTTTGGGGGAGTCAGAGTCACCTCCTCGAGATGCCTTTCATGCAGATGAACTCAGCTGGGTTCCCAGGCACGTTGCACTGGGAAAATCTGTCTGGCTGCATCCAGCCCTGAGCTGGGAGGTGCCAGCCCTGGGCACAGCCTGGAGCCCCTGTGCTCCTGGGGCTGTCAGCCTGGGCCAGCCCTGCCGTGTTTTATCTGTGACCTGTGCCTTGGTGGCAGCTTCCTGGCAGCCTTTATTTTGCAGAGGGAGGTTTGGCTGTGCTGTAAACAGGATGTGTCCATGATTGTCTCTTCTTTTGAATGCACGGTGTGTCTGAGCACTGAGCTCAACCCTGATGTTTCTGTTTTTTCTTCTCCCCCACCACAGCGAGCAGTGCTGAGTAAGGGAGAGCCAAGGAAGGACGGCTGCATGAAGACTGAGCTGCTGAAAGACATCACCAACAACAAAGAGGAAGGTGAGCACCTGCCCTGGCTGAGGGTCACAGCTGGCTGGTGAGGTGGGCACAGATGGGGACACAACTGGGGCTTGGAGAGGTGCTCAGTGCCCCCAGCAGCTCAGCTGTGCTCCCACAAACACAGGCTCCCTTCTCCTGTGCTTGTTCTCAGCAGGGCTCTTCCACTGGAGATGCAGATTTGCTTTTCTGTCCATCCCTCACTGCTCCCCTGAAGAAGGAGATCTAATTTTCACTTCTGCATTGGTGTGAAGTGCACAGGAGTTACTTTGAACTTCCTGTGTGTGCCTGGTTTGAGCTGAACTCTGATCCCTCCCCACCATGACCTTTTCCTCCCTCTAGGAATGTTGACTTTCTGTTTTGCTCTGGGTTTCTCTGTTGCTGCAGAGCAGTTCCAGTGGTTGGAGGGCTCAGACACCCCACACCTCGTGGCTCCTGTGGGGGTTCTGCAGCTCTGACTGTGCAGGATGCAGCACAGGTTCAATTGACAAAGTCTTTTCCTGCAGGGTTGTCTGTGAGTTACATGCACACAAATCTAAGGGCTTAATAAATGTGTCAGTGGGATTAGGGAAAAAAACCCCACCACCCTTTATCTTTCCCCCAACTCCCTCCTTTCTTTCCATTTTTTTATTATTCCTGGACTAGTTACTTCTCATAGCTCTTCAGGGATTTGGTGTATTTTTGTTCTCCTTTCTATAATAGAGCATTATAAAAGCACTGAACTGGCCCCATTGAAATCCCTACTCTTATCTAGAAGCAAAATTTTGGACTTAATTCAGTTGTGTGTGAGTGCAGCATTGCTTTTTCTTTCTTTTCTGTCCAGCATAATGTTTTGTCAAGTTGCTCTAGTTAGGAAGTAAAGCTCAGAACAGGCAGAAATACTGAATTCTGTGTCAGGTGCTTGGATATTAACTGGGAGCACAGGAATCCTGCTGGCAGCAGTGGTGGCACAGGGAACTCTGGTCTGGCAGAGCAGAGACAAAGTTTGAGGTGTCAGGAGGTGCTGATGGGAGGTTGTGTTGCTTTGGGCAAACTCACTTTGATCCCTTGCCTTTCTTAGCTCAGGATTATAAAGGTTTTTGTGTAGCTCTTGGTTGATGTTAAGGTGTCAAGAATCTCTGGAGGTAAAAAATCCAAAAGAAGGGTGGGAAGAGACATTTTTGTGCCTCTTGACTGGTTTTGACTTGGAGGAAATGCTGTGTCAGAGGGAAGCTGAGAGCCCTCCCTGTGCAGGGACAGAGAAATTCCAACCACTCCAGTCTCTATTCCCAGGGAGAGGAGGCTCCTAAACGGGAGTCTCAGTTCTTCTGGAATGTTCTGCAGTGTCCTTGCCTCCCCAGGCACACCAGGAGTGTCACAGCCCGTGCTGTGTGTGCTGCTGTGCTGGGACATTGTCCCTGCTGCCCTTGGCTCCCCAGCTGGGATCCTGGGAGCATCATCACCACCAGAACCTTGGTTCACAGCCCAAAAGCCTGTTAATAACAGTGTTTAGTGCTGGCACAGAATGCACATTTTTGACTGTTGCATGAACATGAAATCATTCCAGCAGGCTTGCAGGAATGGTTCCTTTGAGCCCAGTTTCCTGCCTCGGGGATTCAGCTGGGATGTGTGGACTGGAAAAGCACCCTGAAGTCTGAGCTTCCTCTCTTCAGGTTTTCTTGAACAGTCATTTCCCTTCAGTGAGGAGGATGATGATGCTGAATACCTCTGTCAGTGGCACAGACTGGCTTGGTTTGGCTGCTCAGGGTGTGTTTGGTGGGAGCCATGGCTGCAGTGTGTGACTGAAGCTGCTCTGGGTCGTGTTCCCTTTGGGAAAAACCCCTGCCAGGTAACCCAACAATATTAACCTGGCATCCAAACTTCCAAAACTTGAAGCTGCAGATCCAAAGGCTGACTAAAGCTCGCTGTGAATAGCTCTGTTTCCCCCTCTTTTCACTCCCTCCTGCCTCAGAAAGGTGCTGATGCTGAGGGCAGGTCAGACACCTGCTGGAATTGTGTTTGCACATCCCATAGCTCCACTGCTGCCTCTGAATGGCCTTGCACCAGTTCCACCTCTGCACAAACTTGAGCTTTGCCTGAGTCCAGCACAAGACAGGAAATTCAGGTAGCTTGAGGCCTTGGCTGATTTCAGGGCTCTGACCCCAAACAAGACCTGTCAGCTGCAGTGGAGAACATCATCCTGGTGGAGATCTCCATGAAGATCTCTTGCAGGGAAGGGTCTTGCTCTGGTGGGGCAGTAGCTGAGCTGAGTTGATAATCACAAAATCACAGACTGGTGTGGGCTGGAACAGACCTCAAAGCTCATCTCACTCCACCCTGTGCCATGGACCAGGGTGCTCCAAGGTGCTCCCATCCAGCCTGGCCCTCACTGATGTGCTGCTTGGAGGCAGTGGACCTTTCCTGGTGGTCCTCAGCCTTCATTTGGGACATCTCAGCAGCTGGGGGTGGGTTGTTGGTGTTTGGGATGGGCTGGGTGCTCTCAGGGAACAACCTGAGGGTGGGAGGCCCTTGTGTGGGCAGTTGTGGTGTTCTGTTCTCTGTTCCTCAGCAGGGAGGTGCTGCAGAAATCCCCTGTGGTTCCCACCTGGGCTGTCCTCCTCTGCCTTCATCCTGATAAAGAGAAATGATTGAGCTCTAAATGGAACTTGTATTTGTAGGAACAAGCTCTTTGCACATTCCAGCACTTTCATTTCCAGTTCTTGGGGTGAGTCCCAGCCTGTGGAAGTCGTTCACTAGGCTCAGTGTCCCTGTCTGTGTAAAATTGCTCAACACAGATAGAAAAAAGCTGTGGATGAGGCTGCTCTGTGGTCCATGGGAAATGTTCCAGTTCAGTTTCACACGTGGGTGTAAGCTTAGGTCCGTACTTCCCTTTGACAGGGTGGGGAAGGGGGCAGGGACATGGGAGATGAGTGGAAAAAAGCTTTTATTAGGCCATATTGTCTTTAGTCTGACTCAGAGAGAAACTATTAAAAAGTGGTTTCTTTGCAAGGATGGCAAGTGAATTCAGCTCCTCGTGTGCTTCACTCCCAGCTCTGCGTCTCCCTTGACCTTTCAAGGCAAACCACTCCTTTGCTGATTGCCCAAGCCCAGGGGTGGAAAGTTCCAGGAAAGCAGCAGCACAAAGGAGCAGGAATGGGTGTTGGGAAGGAAATTCTCCATTTGCTCCAGTGTTTCTGAGCCCTCACCCAAGGCAGCTCCTTTACAAGAGCCACAGTGCTGGGTGAGACAGTCACTGCTCTCAGATAAACCTCAGCCTGCTTTGAGAGACTGTCAGGGCTTTAAACTCCTGGAGGGGCCTTTTTTTCCCTTTTTCTCCTCTTATTGCAGGTAGGAAGCTGCTGTGAGCACAGGAAGTGCTGTTTCCACTGAGCAGCTGCAGCCTTTGCATTCCCAGGTGCAGGGATGGCAGCTTGAAAGGAGGGAAGGACTAATCTGCTCTCCTCAGGTCCTTGGCACTGGGATCCCTGCTGAGGCTGCCAGCAGGAGGCCAGGCAGAGCAAAGTGATGCTGCAGGATTTTACATGTTCACCCAGCTGTGCACCAGGCACTCCCTGGGCTTGGGACCCTTGCTGTGCCTGGGGCAGCCCTGGAGCAGGAGCTGGGCTGTGACCCCAGACCATGGCAGAGGGATGGAGGAGTTCCTGAGGCTGGTAACCTGCTCTGAGTCGTTGAACTGCTGAGCCAATTTAACTGTTAATGGTCAAACTGTGCCCTGGGGGCTAAGGGAGGGCTGGAGGGTGTTTTGGTGTGGCCAGCAGGTCAGGGGGGTTGATCCTTCCCTTCTACTCAGCCACATCTGGAGTTTTGGGTTCAATTCTGGTCTGAAGGACAAGGAGCTGCTGGGGAGGCTCCAAAGGTGATGAGGGGTCTGGGGCATCTCTCATGTGAGGAGAGACTGCAGGAGCTGGTCTGGTTAGTCTGGAGCAGGGTGGTCTCAGAGGGATCTGATTAGTGCACATAAACATCCCCAGGGGGTGTCAGAGGATGGTGCCAGGCTCTGTTCTGTGGTGCCAGTGACAGGACAGGGAGCAGTGGGCATAAACTAAAACACAAGGAGTTCCACCCCAACATGAGGAAGGGAGAAGAGCTCTGGATCAGGTGCCCGGGGAGGGTGTGGAGTCTCCCTCTCTGGAGACATTCCAAACCCACCTGGACATGTTGCTGTGTCACCTGGTCCAGGTGACCCTGCCTTGGCAGGGACTTGGACTGGATGATCTTTAGAGATCCCTTCCAACCCTGTGAGTCCCCAGCAGCATCCCCAGCCCACTGGCCAATCCCAGCAACCCAACCTGTGGAACCTCAATGCTCAGCACTCTCAGCAGAAGTTGATTCCTCCTGTTTTCTGGTTTGCTTTTCCTGTTTTGCATCTTGGTGTGCAGGGTCACAGTGCTCCAGGGAGGAGTGACATCTGAGTCTGGAAATACCTGGACACCAATCCATCTCCACAGGGGCTTGGGCAAGAAAAGACCATCAATAACTCACCCCAGAGAGGAACTTTTACCTGAAAACACATTTGTCTGCATTTCTTGGCTTCAAAATGCTCTGCTTTTTGGCTTCAATCCCAGAATCCCTGACTGGTTTGGGCTGGAAGGGACCTTAAAGACGATCCAGTTCCAGCCCAGTGCCATGGGCAGAGATGCCATCACTGGGTCAGGTTGCTCAGGTGGCTTCCAGCCTCCATTGATGGAGGAGGTGCTTTCATCCCAATGGATTCAGGGTCTCCAGCTGCCCCCTCTGCCTCATCTGTGTGGTTTCAGCCCCAACATCTTCATGCTTGGGCTCTTCTCTGCTTGGCAGCTTTCCTTTTTGTTGGAGGAGGAAGAGGGGAGGGAGCTGCTGTAACACAAAGATTAAAAGCAGGTGCTTTTCTCACTTTTATCCAGCAGGACAGTTGGGTATTGAATCAAAGGCTGTGGGATCTGTGGTGTTTTAAGGATAGTTAAGGTAGAACATCTGTGAGATGTGAGTGTGTATAAATCCAGCTGTGTGCACTTCTTGGTCTGCACTTCCAAATCCTGAGCTTTCCCTTTAAGCTCTGTCTTTGCTTAGTTCATTTAAGCTAAGTTCATTTAAGCCTTGTCTTTGATTAAACACTTCTCTTGCAGCAGCTGAAGCCTCTTGGCTGTGCTGAGGGCTCTGGAAATGCAGGGAAAATCCCACAGGCAGAGATTTCTCAGCACCAAGATGCTCAGAAAAATGTGTAAAAATTCCAGATAGGATAGTAGTGCATTTGTTGCAGAATATAGAATATATTTTATATTACATAAAAATGTAATACAGAATATATTATATATATAGAATATATTATATTATTATATATTATATAAAGATATAATATAGAATATATAATATATATATAATATATAATAGATATTATATAATAGATATATAATATAATATAATATAATATCATATTATATTATATTATATTTATTATTTTATATTTATTATATTATATATAGAATATATATTTATTTCTATTTCTTTTCTTTTTCACTCTCTTTTTTCCTCAGACCTGGTGGCTGCACTTTGGCCTGGAGTACAAGGGCTCAATGCATATTTTTCTTATTTTGTTTCACCGAGCACTGAACTCCAAACTTTAAAAATACATTGAAACCTTTATTTTTTTCAGAGCACTGTCCAGGTAACAGTGAGTTTTGGCCTCCCTCAGATGGGAGGTTCCTGTGGGTCCCCACAGAGGTTTTGTGTCCCCTCAGGCCGTGCCCAGCACGGCTGCTGGGGACAGTAACACATCTGTTAGACAGCCTCTGCCCACTGATAAGCTTTGGCAGGCTGGACCCAGCTCTGGCAAGCTCCAGGGCAGGACTGAGCCAGGTCTGGCTCTGCTGAAAGGGCTGGAAACCCCAGCAGGCAAAGAGGAACCAATGTCTGGGCTGGGAGAGCAGAGGTGGCTTTAATTTTGCCTAATTTCGGGGGTTTTTTTTGAAGTTATCATTCTAATTCTGAATTAATCCAGCTCATTTCTGCTTAGACATGGTAACAGGCAGGTCAGACATGGTCCAGGCTGGGGTGAGTTTGTCCTAAGATCACTTTTTAAAGTCAGCCTGTGCTGCTTTTGTGGGTTGTGTGTTGCTTTTTTTGTGGGTTCTCTCTGTTGGTTGCAGCAGTGACTTAGGGGCCCTTGGAGTCTGAGATGCCTTTTAGACACCTAAAATTAGATGAGGTGGTCTCACCCTGCCTTAGCTTTTCTCCTTCTTTCATCAGGGTCTGTTTTCTCCTGTTTTCATCAGAGTCTGTTTTCTTTGGGAAGTTTAATTCCATTTTGGACAACTGTGATGTTCTGAGGTGAAAACTTGAGCCTGACCCTTCTGCCTCAGCCTGGGGAGGGCAGGGAGCTCTGCAGTGCTCTCAGGGAGTTGTTCATTCAGAGCAGGGATTTAAATTTATTTTATTGGGTGTTCTTTGCCACGTGGAGTCACAGGGATGGTGGAATAGCCCAACTTCCTGAGTCTTAAATTCCTTGTGTTACTAAAATGTACCCAGCCCCTAAATAATATGTATTTACTTGGTATCAACTTCAAATACACCAGTAAATCTCTTGGGTTTTAAATTACCTTTGTTTTAAATGAATCCAAGCTCAGATGGGCATTCAGGCAGTGTTGGGGTCCGTGGGAGGAGCTTTTCCTGCTGCATCAGGCATAGGGGATGCCTAAAAAAGCTTTGAAAAAACTGGAATGCTTCTAATTAATAAGGTTACACTTCATGGATGCAGGGTAGAAATTCCTACCTTTTATTTCTTTTTAATTAAAGAAAGAATGGTTGTAGATTAAATAGCTGTGAGTGAGTTGGAGAGAAAACTGAATGTAGAGAAAACCTAATTTTGGCCTACTTAGAAGGGATGAATGCTGTAAAGTCACCAAGTTTTAGAGAAATAAAAACTTTGGGTTTATAATTCCCTTGCACTTGCAGCACAGGAGCAGAAAAGCTGCTGAGCAGCATTTTCAAGGGGAGAACTCACTGCCACGAGGTGTGTTTGAAATGAGGATTTTAGCAGGTTTTCAGTGAAGCTTTTTTTGGGGAATGAAAAAGGAGGGATGAAAAGGTCACGTCAGGAAGAAGTGTTTCTTCAGGTGTCTGGAGCTGTGGAAGAGCTCCTGTTTGATTCGGTATTGTCACTGGGAGGCTCCTGCTGCCTCTGGTTTGTGTTCCCATCCCTGGCTGTGGCAGAGTTCAGCAAAGCTGTGAAATATTTTGAGTTGTGCTGTGCAAGGTGCCCTTGGTGACCTGGGATGGCAATTCCTGTTTTCCTGTCACCAGATCAGGTGTCCTGGTTGGGAAAACCCAGCCACACAAATTGTGAGGCTGCTCTTGATATAAACTGATGCTCCAAGGGCAAATCTTCAGTTTGGGTTTGAGGTGGGGATGATGGGCTGGTGCTGCTTGCAGGAGCCCAGAGCTCAGTGTGGAGGGAACAATGCCATTCCCAACTGCTCTTGGGTTTGGTTTGGAGCTGCCAGAAGAGAGAATGGGAGAATGGAGGGGTTTTACTCCAAATAAATGGAGGATCCTGCTTGCAGTGTCTCAGGCTGGAGGGAATTGTGGTTTCTCTCAGTCTCTGCTGTGAAGTTCCATATCTCTGTTGTATCAAACCTCTGCTCACACAGGTTTGGAAGGCTGGTGCCACTTCCACAGTCAATCAGATTGCATTTCACAATAAGTGAAATAAGTGTGTGTGTGTGTGTGTGTGTGTGTGTGTGTGTGTGTGAGATTTTAATTTCAGCCTCATGGATTTTTCATAAAGCCTGTGATGCTTTCTGGAGTAATGCAGTTACTTTTTCCCTAGGGCAGTGCTCTAATTCACATTGTTTTGGTTGCTTTCATGGCAGGTAGAGCAATTCTTGCCCTCTGTTTATTCAGTTTATCTCATAGTCAGCCACTGAAGTTGTTTGGCTGCTCTGGTGGGAGAGCACAGTGTTTAAATCAACAAATCTTGAAGGCTTCATTCAGCCAGGTGCCTAAAGCTGGGCTCTAGAAACCTCCAACTGTGGTTAGAGAGATTATTTTTTGTTGCTTTGCATTTTTTTCCTGGCACTGACTTTGCTGCAATAATTGCTTAAATGGCCTTTTAAAGACCCTGAATGCAGAAAGAGAAACAAGAATTGAAAGAATAAAGGCATAGTTGTGGCTCCCTCTGCCCACAGCTTTTCAAAATAGTTAAATAAAACAGTGAAAAAAGGAGCACTTTATCTTCTCCCAGAGTTTTTGCTATCAAAAACAAACCCTTGTGCCTCTTTCTGTGCTCAGGGAGGTCTGGGTGCTGTGAGAGGGAGCAGGTGGAGGTGATAACTTTGAGTCCTGCTTGGGGAGCTCTCAGTCACTGCTCCTGCAAGTGAGGTTTGTGTCTCTGTGTGCCCCAGAGAGCCCTGGGGAGCAATTTTTGGATGTTTTGGGGCTCTCTCTGGACTGGGGAGCAATTTTTGGATGTTCTGGGGCTCTCTCTGGAGGCTGTGAGCCAGCAGAGCCCACGTGGGAGGCAATCCCAGGCTGGGTTTTTCCTCAGCAGGAAAAATGGCCACAGAGACCACTCAGGGTTTGGAGAGACTTCCAGATATGTCTGCAAAGATGCTTTGTGCAGCATCTGTGGCTTTCAGCTGGAAATCAGGAGCATCAGAGGGGCTGTCCCCCTCTTAACTGATGGGCAGGCTGAGGCTGGAGGGGTGAGATGCTCCAGGAGGCCTTTGAGAGCCTGGTGTGGGTTCAGCACTGACCAAGTGTCCAGCCAGGGCTTGGATTGGGTGCTTCACATGTACTGACCAGACTTAAGGCTTTCAGTTTGCTGGAAATGTCTTTAAATCTCAGATGGGCACCAAAACCCAGGAAGTTTAGGGAATAATGATGTTTGAGATACTGGAATGCACCACTTTTAGAATCTAGAGCTGCTAGAGCTTCCTAGGGCAGGAATTGTACCCAAATCTTTCAGGTCAACACAGTGGGAAGGAGATAGCAAATATCAGGAAAGGTTCTTCCCCCAGAGGGTGCTGGCACTGCCCAGGGAATGGGCACGGCCCCGAGGCTGCCAGAGCTCCAGGAGCTGCCAGGGGTGCCCAGGGTGGGGTTGGTGGAGGATCTGTGCAGGGGCTGGGTTGGATTGATGATCCTGGTGGTCCCTTCCAGCTCAGGATATTCTGTGATTCCATTATCAAGATGGACTAAACAAATGCATTAACAAAGGGTAGGAAAAGTGGGATATTTGTATTTTCCCAATGAAGATGGAAAGAGACTTTGGGTGGGTTTTGGGAAGAGCTGTTCTGGTGAGCTGGGTGTTGCTGGGTCTCCTCCCTGCTGCCCTTTGCAGGGAGCTGCTCCAGCACACTGGGCTTGTCATCCCAGGGTCCTGGTGGTCCTCCATGAGTTAGCCTGGCACCAGGTTCTTGCCAGGTCAGAAGAGACATTTGTGAGGCAGCTGAGGGAGCTGGGAAGGGGCTCAGCCTGGAGCAAAGGAGGCTCAGGGGGCCCTTGTGGCTCTGCACAGCTTCTGACAGGAGGGGACAGCCGGGGGGGTCGGGCTGTGCTCCAGGGAACAGGGACAGGAGGAGAGGGAACAGCCTCAGGGGGAGGCTCAGGTTGGAATTTCTTCATTGGAAGGGGCTGCTCAGGGAGGTTTGGGGTCCCCATCCCTGGAGGTGTCCAAGGAGCACCTGGAGGTGGCACTCAGGGCTCTGGGCTGGATAACAGGGTAGGGATCGGTCACAGGTTGGACTCGATGGTCTTGGGAGTTTTTCCAGCCTTGATTTTGGGATTCAGAATGTTGTTCAGAATGGTGTTCAGAATGGTGCTCAGAATGTTGTTCAGAATGTTGTTCAGAATGTTCTCCTTGCCTGTTTTGCTCTGAGGGCAGTGTGAAATGAGGAGCTGGTACCCAGTGGTCTGGCTGTTCCTCCAGTGTGATTCCAGGCTCTCTGGATCCTGTAGGTGAAAATTGCTTTGATGGGAGCTGGTTTGAACCAATCCCCCCTGCTCTGACAGAGCTCTCCCTGTACTTCTCGTGTTGCTTTTCATAACTGTCTGCTCTCTGGAAGGAAAACAAGCCAAGGAATCCCTAACAGCAGGTTGATGTAATCATTGCTCTGAGCATGCCAGGGAATTGTTATCACTCCTGGGTGCCTGGGGAGCTGCTGGGTTGTCATGTCAGAAACTTTTTCTGCAAGTATGTGACATTTCTAGTTGGATTTTTCAGCTTGGATTTGAAATCTTTGGTGGGATAAAGTCTTTGATGGACAGCAGGGAAATGTTGGAAATGTTTGTTTTATGTGGGCATTGTTGTGTGTGAGCTTTGTCAGGCTGCAAAAACCTTGCTGCCTTTGAATCATAGAATGATTTCAGTCTAAAAATGCATTTACCACACTTCACTCCTGTGTTTGCTCCTGCTGTTCCCTCTGAAATGCCACCATGAATCCTGGACCTGTTGTGCTTTGTTGTACTGAAAGAGCCAATTCTCACTGAAGACCATTCCCAGGAGAGCTGGGATAGCAGGGAGTTACTCCTTGGGATGTTCCTGTAGCAGCAGAGCCCTGATGGGGTTCACATTTGGGGATGACATTTGGCTCCTGGGCTGTGTGAGAGCCATAAAAGCTCCCTGGGACAGCTCAGCAAAGCTTTTCTCTGTCAGACTGGCTTTGGGAAGGGCTTTGCCAGAGATCCGGATGCAAGATGGGGCAGAGTTTTGTTTGCCAGGTGAGGTGTTGACATATGGTGCAATAAATGCAGTTATTGGAAAAGCCAGAGATAATATTTACCTTGAAAAATCCATTGTTGGGAATAAATGGCCACATCTGCAGCTCAGGCAAGTGGGAGTGACTGCTGTCACCTGGGCCACCACCCCAAATGTCACCGTGTGAGCAGCCAGGAGGGCTGGGCAGGTGGGTGAGGGAACAGCCTGACAACTAAAACTGTGCTTTAGTTGATGTGGTGGTGGTTGATCCATGGTTGGATGATCTTGGAGATCTTTCCCAACCCTGAATATTCTGGGATTCTGTGATTTACATCAGGCATGGTGGCTCTTCCACTGTGAGTAGCTGTGCTTGGAGCACAGCATGGGAGTTTCAACCTTGGAGTTTCAACCCACTTGTGACCCTTTTCTCCTCTCTTCCTCCCTCTCCCTGCAGGGTTTAATGCCATGGCTGCAGATGAAAGCGCTACAGAAAAGCAAGTGGGGGAACCAAAAATGGCAGTAGATGGTGAAACCAACGGTTCCTGTGAGCACAGCGAGGGTGGGGGCCACCCAAACCCAGCGAAAAACACTCAGGACAACACGAAAGTGAGCCAGCAGGACTCTTCTACTAAATTAAATAGGATAGCAGAAAATGGCATTTCGGACAGCGAGCCTGGGAAGCAAAACCATCTGAAAGCAAATGACTTCACACAGACTTCTGTCACAGGGAGCAATGGATATATCCTAACCAAGCAGATGGCACAGGAGCAGCCTCTAAGGACTACCAGCTTTGCTTCTCTCACTGGCCATGCTGCAAAAACCCTGCCTGGAGGAGCAGGCAAAGGCAGGACTGTGGGGTCCTTTGCCCAGCTCCAAGCCACGATGCCAAGCAAGCTCGGGGAGGGCAGCAAGGACACGGATGCTAAAAAAGGCCCTGCTGCTAATGCTGAAGTCAAGGTGCACAGAGCAAGGAAGACAATGCCTAAACCCACCCCCAGCCTGGTAATGTACCTGCCCAGCACAGAGCTGCTCCTGCTGCTGCTGGGCTTGCTCTTGGCTTTCTCTGGGGGTCTGGGGGATACCTGGCTGCATGGCAACACGTGGTGTTCAGAGCTTGCCTGCTGAGTGGATTGGTGGTTTTATTGTTTTTGGTTTTGTTTTGGTCCATTTTATTTTTATTTTTATTTTAAATTAATTTTGATTTTAAATTTAATTTTTATCTTATTTTTATTTTTATAAAGATAGTTTATCTATATTTTATATAGATATATAAATATATATCTATATATATTTCTTATCTATATTATCTTTTAATTTGTATATTTCATATACTTTATTTTAAATATAATATTATAATTAATGTATAATTTCATAATATACACAATTTTATATGTATATAAATAAATATATTTATTTATATATTTATATATATATAAATCTATATTTATATTGATATTTATCTATATTTTATATAGATATCTATATCTATATAAAAATATCTATATCTATATTTAGTTAGTTAGTTAATCTATATTCATATCTATATCTATATCTATAGTTAGTTAGTTAGTTAGTTAGTTAGTTAGTTAGTTATTTTTATTTTATATTTTCCTCTTCCACCAGACAGAAGTGTTAAAGTAGTTGGTCACATGGCCACCACCAGCTCCCGTCCCCAATGCATTTCTAAATATATAATTGATCAATTGCCTCCTCCAACAGATCAGTGTGAGACACTAAATGGCCTTTCTCTCGTGGCTCTATTGCTCATCAACCTCAGCTGACATCCAGAGCTGCTTGTGAAACAAATTAGATTTTTTCTGAGGTCAACCCAAAGGAAATTAAGCCTAGCATGAAAACTTGAGGCTCCTCCCAAGCTCAGAAGCTGTCAAGGAGCTGGTCTGTGAGGCCCTTGATTGCTTTGCTGTAGGAATCATTATAGGGCTAAAAGAGATGAAGCTTTCTCTCCATGTCATTGAAAATGTTCTCTCCAGGATCCTTAGGGTGGATTTACCATCACTTAATAAAGCTGAGCCCTGCTTTATTTTTTTTTTTTCGGAGGCATAAGGAAATGTCATTTGGTGCATTCATGTCATAGTGGGGAGGACAGAAGTGGGCCTCTCTTTTGTCATGGTTATTCACAAGTTTGGTTCTTTTTTTGGTTCTTTGCCAGAGGTAGGGAATAGATCCTGCAACAGGCAGAGCTCCACTGTAAGCAGTTTTCATCCCTGTGATGCTTTATATGACTACAGTGAGCTGGATCCTCTCATTGTGCTGTGTCTGAGGGTGGAGGGAGACTGGGAAGGGTGAGCCATGGGATCATTCCCAGAAATGCATGGAAGCTGCTGCAGCCATGTCAAGTTGGTGCAATGCATTGGTGCTGTGATCCTGCAGATCCACAGGGCCCTCAGATGTCCCCTCATCTCAGCACAGCAGTGTGAGGTGTGCAGGGCCCAAAGCTGGGAATCCCTGTGGTCTGGAGCATGGAAAGAGAGAGGAAAAAAGGGAAAAGAGAGGGTGGCACCTGGCCAGCCCCAGATGGGGGAAGGTGCCGTGGCTGTGGCACCACCTGTGCCTCTGGGAGCAGCTGGGAGTGCAAAGGGCACAGCAGGATCCCAAACCTGTGGGCACCAGGCTCAGGAGAGGGGCAGGAGCCACAGGTGCCTGCCAGCATTCCCAGCCAGCCCCCCTGAGCCCTCATTCCCCTCTGCCTTGCCCTGCCTGTGGTTGAGTTCTCTGCTCTCACCCTGCCTGTGTTTCTGGCTTGCACAGGGAAGCCCAGCTGCCATCCAGCTCCCATCTGGGTGTCTCCTACCCAGGGAAGGCTTTGCAGCCTCCAACCCCCTGTTCTGCACTGGAATTAGGCCAGGCAAACCCCCAGACCCTGGTGGGATTTAGCAGAGAGGGATCCCATGGGGCTGAGCAATTGAAAGAGGCAATTCCCTCCTAAAGGTGACTGCTGGGTTGGGAGGGAGTGTTTCCCTCATTCATATTTTATGATACATCAGAAGAATATTTAAATTCAACCCCTTGGGCTTCAAGGTTTGTGTCTGGGAAGTGGCATGGGGTGTTTGGGAGCTCTGGGAGTGCTGGGACAGCTCACTGGGATGGAGCTGCTTGTTCTTTGCTCACACAACAAAAGCAGCTTCAAAAAACCAAAGCCTGCACTTGTTGGGCTGCTCTAGAAAGTGCATAGCCTGTCCTCAGCTCCTCTGGGCATTTGTCTTGGGCTTAAAATAGGGAGAGAAGCAACATTCCCAGGAAGGGTGGTGAGAAGAGGCTGTTCCCATGTTCTCTGCTCAAGCCTCTGCAGCTGAATGGGAACCCAAGATCTGATCTCAGTTCTGCAAGACAATGAAACATCTGTGTGTTCAGCCTTCCTGATAATTACTACCTCATTTTTCCCCATTGTCTCTGGAATTTACATGCTATTTTCTTTGGAGCAGCAGAGTCCTTGCTAAGCTGTCATTTTTCTGTCCCAATTATTTCTTTGTTGAGCTGCTTAGAGGAGGCTCCTCAGCATAGGAGCTTTTCCTGTACCAACCTTCACACCTTCTCCCCTTAAAAAACCTCTGTGAAATCAGGTGCTGTATCCTGGGAAATAAATTGTGGAAATCACCCAGGAACTGATATTGCAGAACACAGGAATTTGCTTGGTTAGTATTTTTTAGGGCATTGCTGTTTTCTTGGTGAAACTGTTCTTGCAGAACTGTTCTGCCTGGGAGGAGAAAGAGGAGGGGAGGAAGGTGTTTTGCTGCCTGCAAAGTGTGAACATTTGTTCCCCCTGGCTCCTGCAGAAACCCACTGGGGCCAAGAAATTGTTTTGTGTAATCCAATAGGTGTCAGGGGACCTTGGTAACCTTTTCCTGCACATGTGAATTGGTCTCTGAAAGGAAGGAGAGAATTTTCACACCAATTTAACCAGCTTTTTCTCTGTTTAGGAGTTGCTTCCTGAATTGGGATCGAAGCTGAATCTGAAACAGGTGACAATTTTAATTGATGTTGTCGCATGTTAAGGTGGTTTTTGAGCAGAGAACATCATTTCTGCTCCCCTTCTGAGCAGAGCAGTAACACAAGCACTGCCCTTTTGGAAGAATCTATCCTTCACTGCTAATCCATTTTACAGCCCTGTTAAGAACCCAAAAGTTTGCAGGGCCAGGCAGCATAGTGAAAGGCAAGTGTGTGTCTGTGTGTGTGTGCTGTGCTTGGAGAAGGCTCCTCCTGCTTGGGAACCAGCTGCTGAGCTGAACTTCAGTAAAACACAAGGGATAAAGGATGGGAAAGGTGGTGAGGGCATCCCAGAGTTGCTTGGAGACAGGAGGAGCAGATGGATGAACTGGGAATCCCAAGTTGTGTTTCCTTTCCTTGGTGACCACAAGGCTGGAGTTTGGGCTGTGTGTCTCTGGTGGTATTTTTTATGGTGTGCAGAGGACTGGATCAGGAAATAGTGCAAAAATCCTTTAAATGAGTGTTTTGGCCTGATTCACGGTGTGTCCCCAAAATGCCAGGTGCCAGTTTAACTGAGGGAGACCATGTGGGCAGGGAGGAAGAGCTTGGAGCAGGAGATGCTTTGCTCATGTAGGTCTTTCCACCAATGTTCATCAAACTATTCCCTTAAGTAGCATTGCCATTAAATACCTGATCCCAGAGCTTTTAAATTGCTTCCTTTGTGGTTCTGCTGTGCTGCAGGAGCCTCTGGCCTGGAGAACACCCTGTGGCCATCTCTTGGGGCAGGCAGGTGGCAGCCAGGGGATTGCAGGGGTCTGGGATTGCTCAGCAAGCTCTGACCCTCTCATGTACAGGAAACATAAAGCAAAAGGGCAGGGCCTGATGGGGGTGGTGATAATGGAGATATTGTGTCCTTGGGGAGGACTCAGAAGGTCCATCCAGGACCTGCTCCAGAGAGGTGTCCAGGTGTGCTCCATGGGACTGACAGAGTGAAATTGGTGTGTGTGAGGTTGGGCAGAGATAAATATCATGGAATCACAAAATGTCCTGACCTGGGAGGGACTGAAGGGATCCCCCTGCCCAGCCCCCCCAGCAGCCCCACCCTGGGCACCCCTGGCAGCGCTGTCCAAAGGCTCCTGGAGCTCTGGCAG
>JAWWEX010000059.1:9256734-9272310 GCA_035583215.1 Arremon brunneinucha | reverse complement strand
TGGGCACCCTGTGCCAGGGCCTGCCCACCCTGCCAGGGAACAATTCCTAATTCCCAATATCCCATCCAGCCCTGCCCCCTGGCACTGGGGAGCCATTCCCTCTGTCCTGGCACTCCAGGCCCTTGTCCCCTGCTCTCTGTCCCTTCTTTTCATTCCTAAACAAACTTTGGGTTCCCTCTGCTCCTCTCTTGCAGCTGCTGCAGTATCTCGGAAGAAAAAGCGGAGAATGGGAACCTATAGCCTGGTTCCCAAGAAAAAGACCAAAGTGTTAAAACAGAGAACAATGATAGAGATGTTCAAGAGCATAACTCATTCCTCTGTGGGTGCCAAGGTAAGGGCAGCACTGAGCCCACTGCATGTGTTTGTTGTCACTTCCATGTCCCTTGTTTTGGACACCAAACCCATGTGGAGGTGCAGGGGTGTCCTGGCTTGTTGGGATCAACATTTTCCCTTCTGAGTCTCCTCTTCCCTCTGGCAGCAGCTTCCTTGCTGCTTTGGGAATGACTGTTCCAGAGGGGCTGTTCAGGTACCAGCTGCTAAACAAACCTTTTCCAATCAATGTTCCCCTTCTGTCCTGTGAATCCTGGGCAACTGGAGAGATTTCAAGCATGCCCCTTTCTGTTTTGGTCCTCAAGATCTCATGTTGCTGCCTGAGGCTGTACAGAAAAACACTTGGTTACTTATGAAAGTTTAGACATGGACTCACTCCTGATGAAATTCTGCTTTTGCTGCGAGCTGTGCCCTGAAGTTTTGGTCTTAGAATTCAAGGAGAACAGTGCTAGGATTTCAAGGAGTGATATGAAAATCCCAATTTGATGTAACTTCCCTTTCCATTCCCTAGAAACCTTCCTGCATCCCCCCATGCTGGAATGGGGCTCTCCTCCCCTAACCATGTGAGTCTGCAATGACTCCTTGTGGTCCCCAGGTCCAACAGGCTGAGGTGACAATGGCAGGAGCTCTGCAGGGACACAGAGCCAGCTTTAGACTCCAAGCACAGAGGGGAATCTGGGATGGATCTCAGGAATTGATGTTGTCTTTGTGTCTCGTGTGCTTGGGTGACCTGCAGAGTGACAAGGAGCTGGGGGATGGCAGCCCCCACGTGAACGGGGAGAGCATAGATGTGGACTCTGAGGAGGAGGACTCGGATGATTTGGAAGAGGAGGATGATCATGGAGCAGATCAGGCAGCCATGTTCCCTGGGGATGACAACAGGACCTCCAAGGACAGCGCGTCCGACGCAGACAACGCCAGGAAGGTGATTCCTGTGCCCTGGTGGGGCTGGGGAGCAGCATGGGGTGGCAGGGACAGGAGGGGCATGGATTGAAGCAATTTCTAGGGTTTTTCACCTGCAAGATGACAGCAATGGTAGAGAGGCCCTTTGTGACCATTTCCCATTGCACCTATGAGGGTCTCCCCACCTCCCCCCCAGTTCCAGCCCTACACACTTCTGATCCACTCTGCAGAACCCCCACCATGTGTAGTTCTGGGATTTCCTGAACCAATAGGAGACATCTTCCCAATCTTGCTTGGGAAAGCACTAAAATGATCTAATTGCTTTTTTCCCCCAAATTTTGATACACAGTACAGGCATGAGGTTGGTTTGGGATTATCAAAGAAGTTGAAATTTAGTTGGAAAACTTTATTCTGGAGTGGAATTTTTTTTCCTCCCTCTGTCATCCCCACGGATGTTCCATGATGTGGTTGGAGCTCACTGGGCTCAGTGCATGTGCAGCTTGGGGCTGGGGTGCTCTGGTGTGTGTGGGCACAGCAGGATGGTGGGGGATGCTCTGCTGGGATCACCAGGGGTGTGGGGGATGCTCTGTTTGGGAGACCCGACCTGACTGACCCATTCTGTTCCTGGGCAAATGGTGGCTGCAGATCGATGATGGCGAGTCTGAGGAAGAGCAAGAGTCTGTAGAATCAGGGGAGGAGGAGGAGGATGGAGACGAGTCTGACTTGGTAAGCTGGGCTGCTAAATGTGTTTTTCAGCCCGTGGCCTGTTGATAATAATTTTTCCCCTTTGCACTGCTGCCAGAAAGAGAGAGAGAGAGCAAAGCCAAAGCGGTGCAGTTTCAAGTCTCCTTGACAAAACTCATTCTCTGAAACCACCCACACACAGAGTATTGTTTTCCACAAGGTGCTTAACCCTGATCCGTGGCACAATTAATTACATTCTGATGCTAACTAATGGGCTTTTGTTGTTTTCAATGAGGTGTTGACTGCTTTTAATCATTTGAATGTTAGCAGAGGTGTTTAAGGGTGCCTGAGTTCCTCAGATGCGCTGTTGGCACCGGGTAGGAGCCAGCCCAGCTTTCTCTCCAACCCCAACTTCTGCTGGGGTGGGGTTGTTCCCAGATCCACTGGCCCAGCCCACGGCCTAAATTCACTGTTCCTGGTGAGCAGCTCTTAGCAGGGAGACAAACAGCACTGAGACAGACAGACAGACAGGCACTCTCCCTGGGACCTTGGTCGTACAGCAGCAGGTCAGGACTTTCAGCAGCTGCTGGGGATTTCTACTTTTTATTTTTAGACTGTTGGTGAAGAGAGCCTGGTGATATTTAGATTGTTCATTGAAGTCTCTGCCTCCCTCCTTCCCCTTTCCTTAAAAACTCTCCTTCCACAGCCTCTCAGGCTGAGGAGCCAGCATTTCAGACACCCAGCTCTTCAGAAAGAGTTGAGGAAATCCTTGATGTGTTGAGCTGAAGGTAGAATTGTGCTCACAAAACACACCAAGGGAATCCCTGGAGCTCTTCAGGGTCTTGTTCCCCACGTTCTGACCCTGCAGCAGCCCAGGAGGAGCAGGGGCTGCCTGGGCAGCCTGGCTCTGGTTTGGGTGGCTCAGGCCAGTCTGTTGTCCATGGCTTGGGCTGGGACTTACACCCAGACTCCCAGGTGGGATCTCCACGTCCTGGACAGAGGTTGGACCTCTGCTGAGTCACTCAGCTCCCAGGCAGGACTGGCTCTCACACAAACCTCTCCCCCACGAGCAGAGTGATGCAGCTGGGGTAAAGCTGGGCCCACACTCAGGGGTTTTGGGGCAGCACAGACACCTTGGAGAGCCAGGGCTCAGCTCCACGTGTTCCCTCACTGGGACAGCGGGGCCTGGCACAGCTGCCTGTGGAGGCAGAGCCTGATCCAGCTGCTGGCAGTGGTACCAGGAGGTTTTCCAAGGCTTTGCTGGCAGCTGGATAAGCATCAGGAGCTGACAGTTTCAGTCTGAACATGAATTTTATGATTGATGCATTAAACCCTGGCAGGGTTGGGGTGCCTGATTCCTGTTCTGATGTTGACTTTGAAACCCCACCCCAGACAACTGTGAATATTTTGAAACCAAAACCCAAAGTCTGTTGAGATTCATACATGTGGCTGAGTATTTGCTGCATGACTGGTCTGTGCTGTGCCTGGCTCAGGGCTGCTCTGCTGCTCTGGAGCTCAGTTCCCCTGGGTCCACTCCTGCCCTGCCAGGTGGCCCTTCAAGTGCAAAGTGGGTTTTTTGTGGAGAAACATGAATATTTGAGTTTGAAAACCCAACTGCCAGAGCTCAAGAAGTGTTGGGACAACCCTCTGAGGGACAGGGTGAGGTGTTTGTGCAGGACCAGTGTCACAGGGCTTGCAAGGGTTGCAGGATGAAGAGAGAGACGAGAATGTTCACCTCATGTTTAGAAGGTTTGATTTATTATTTTATGATATATATTATATTATGACTGTACTAAAAAGAAGGAAATGTTCTCAGAAGGCTAGCTAAGCTAAGAATAGAAAATAACAGAATAACAAAGGAGCTCTCTCTGATTCTGTCCCAGAGAGGGCTCAGTCCTTGATTGGCCTTTAACTATACACATCTAACATGGGCTAATCATCTGTTGCATTCTACAGCAGCAGATAACCATTGTTTACATTCTTTTTCTGGAGCCTCAGCTTCGTAGAAGGCAAATTCTTAAAGAAAAGATTTTTATGAAAAGATATCTGTGACAGACCAGGAGCTGGACTTGGTGCTCTTTGTGGCTCCCTTACCACTCAGGATATTCTGTGATTCTACAATGATTTTTTGGGAGAAGCTGGAAGTGTGCATGTGCCTGCCCACCTGCAGTGCTGCTCATGAGCGTGGTGTGAGGGCCTCCATGGAAGAGAAAGTGCAGCCTGGCCTGCTGAGCTGACAGGAAATCCACCCCCACGTGTGCCTGGGTTTCCTTTGCAGTGCTATAAAGGCACCTTAGCAGCCCTTGGTTTCAGAGCCCTGCTGGAGCTGGGTGAGGGCTGTTCCACAGAGGGACCCTGGTGCCACCATGCCTGACGTGCACGTGGCCTCTCTGCTTCCCCAGAGCTCCGAGTCCAGCGTCAAGAAGAAGCTGCTGAAGAGGAAAGGGAAGACAGACAGTCCATGGCTGAAACCCACCCGCAAGAGGAGGCGGAGGAATAAAAAGAAACAAGGAGGTGTGCTAGGTAATGGATGAGGGTTTGTTCCTGAATTCCACCCCAGGGAAGGACCTGAGGCCTGGGCTCACCCTTCCTTCCCAAGGCTGGGCTGTGTGATGAGCCAGGCTGTGGATTGCCCCTCACTGGCAGGGGCTGCTGGTGTCATTGTCACAGCAGAACTTGTGGCTTTGTCCTTGGAATGCTGGAGGAATTTTATTTTGTTCACCAATCCCTTTATTTTGGAGTATCCAAAAAAGGGCCTTGTGGGGCTTAAAAAAAGAGGAAGAGGAGTTTTATATGGGAAGATAGTGACAGGACAAGGGGGAATGGCTTCAGACTGAAAGACAGGAAATTGATGTTATCTATACAGGAGAAATTGTTCCCTGTGAGGGTGCTGAGGCCCTGGCACAGGGTGCCCAGAGCAGCTGTGGAAGTGTCCAAGGCCAGGTTGGATGGGGCTTGGAGCAGCCTGGGACAGTGGGAGGTGTCCCTGCCCATGGCAGAGTTTGGAAAGGGACGAGCTTTAAAGTCCCTTCCCACCCAAAGCAGTCTGGGGTTGTGTGATGTGTCCACGTGGACTCCTGTCCCATGAGCTCCAGGGAGGATGTTTAGGTGCAGAAGGAAAGAAAGAACCACCCTGGAGTGGTGCTGCATTGTTTTTGTGTGGGTGCCTGTGCAGCTGAATGGAATGTGCAGCTTGGCTTTCTCCTTGTGGAAGAACCACAAGGAAGGAGCTGCCTCGGGCCCATCCCAAGTGTGAGTGTTGTTCAAGGTTCCTCTTGTTTGTCCTGAGTCACTGAGCACCAAAAAATATCTCAGTGAGCTCTGTTGAGAGGGGAGAGGTGAGGAGAGGCAGGATATGGTGCTGCTTCTTTGGGAAAGGTAACAACATGGGAGAGATAAGGTGGAGAGTGCAGTTGTGCCTTCAGCCTCATTCTAAGGTGTCAAACATCCACTGCCACCAAAGCAGTGAATAAAAATTTATTTTTATTCTTCTGGGTTTGCTAATTCAGGGCAAAAAGGTGATTTTTGTATGAGCAGCTTTTTGGTACTTGTGAGTGAATTGACCATTCTTCAGCCCCTGCTCTGTGTCTGGGCTCTGTCACTCACCTGACTCCCTCCTCTTCCTCCCAGGATGCCACAGGGACCCTTGATCCCTGTCACAGCAAATACCTAATTCTGCATTTCACATGCAGGCTGGTTTTCTGCCCCTTCAGCTGGTCTGGAAGGGCACCCAAACCCTCTTGGCCAAGCTGGACTGGCAGAAGCCAAGCAGGAGAGAAAGTGAAGCCAAGGGAGTGCAGAGACACTGAGTTCCCTGTCCCACAATCTCTCCCCAGCAGAGCTCTGCTCACTTGGAGGCACAACTTGACTTTTTGTGTTTCCCCTCCCACTCAGCTGGATGTCACCTGTGTCATCCTCCTCCTGAGGTGCAGTTGGCCCTGCCTGGCCAGTGTGTACCAGGCTGGGGGCAGGGGGTGCTCCAGCCATGGGTCACCCCTTCCTTGTGCCCTTCAGAGGCTGAACCCATCTCATTTATCCCCTGTTGGTGTTCCCTGCCTGGCTGGAGGTGGCACTCAGTGAGCAGAGCAGTGCCCAGCCATGCCCAGATGTTGGTGGCACATTCCCTGTGCTCTGCCCTCGTGGTTCCCACAGGGACCCTGCACAGCCCAGGCTTGGGGTGGCTGTTCCTGTGGGGTTTTTGTGAATCCCCTGTTCCCATCCAGGTGCTGAAGCCTACAAAGCCTCGCTGGGCAGCAGGGAGGGCCCCAGCCAGGAGAACAGCATGGAGTACATGGAGGTGTCCCTGGATTCCCTGGACCTCCGGGTGAAGGGGATCCTCTCCTCACCTGCTGGAGGTGAGTGCTGGGCTGGGCTGGGCTTGGCGTTGGGGGTGAGTTGGAGGTGGGGATTGGATTGGGGTCGAGATTGGGTTTGGAGTTGGGATTGGGGCTGGGTTTGGGGTCAGGGCTGGTTTTATGACTGGGTTTGGGTTTGGGGTTTGGTTTGAATTTGAATGTGGGACCGGGTTTGGGGATGGAACTGTGTTTGGAGGTAAGGGTTGGGGTCGGGGTTGTGTCTGGAGTCAGGTTTGGGGTCGGGTTTGGATTTGGGGTCGGGTTTGGGGTCCCTTTGTTCCGAGGGTGGCGCCGCTCGGGGCCCCGGCTGCCCCCTGGCGGCCACAGAGCGCGCAGAGCAACGGGAATGGGGCGGGAGCGGGATTAGGGATCGGGATGGGGGTTAGGGATCGGGATGGGATGGGGGTTAGGGATCGGGATGGGATAGGGGTTAGGGATCAGGATAGGATGGGGATTTGGGATGGAGATAGGATGGGATGGGTATTAGGAATCATGATGGGATGGGGATTAGAGATTGGGCATTAGGGATCGAGATGAGGGGGAGGATAGGGCTGGAGTGGGGATGAGTGTTGGGATAGGGATGGGGATGCGGATAGGGATGAGGATAGATATGGGGCTGGGTTGGGGATGAAGGTGGATATGGGGCTGGGTTGAGGATGAGGATGAGGGCAGGGATGGGGCTGGGTTGGGGGTGAGGATGAGGGAAGGGATGGGGCTGAGGTGGGAATGAAGCTGGGATGAGAATGAGGAGGAGATGGAAATGGGGCTGGGCTGGGGATAAGCATGAGGATAGGGGTGGAGCTGGGATGGGGATGAGAGTGAAGATGGGGCTGGGATAGAAATAGGGGTGGATTTGGATGTGGGTGAGGATAGGGAGGGCACTGGGATGGAATGAGGCTGTAGATGGGATCTCAGTTCCAGTGAGGCACATTAGCTCAGGAATACTCTCACCAAGGGTCCCAGGTACTGCCCCAGCCCTCCTGTCCCACTCAGCACCTCCCTCCATTCCCTGAAATATGCTGATTCAGCATCCCCCCAGAACTGCTGCCACTGGGTTCCCTCAGGAATGCTTTGTTCAGCCCTGGGAAGGGAAGGGGCTGGTGCTGGGCCCTGGGTGCTGAGCCCCAGCTGCTGCTCCCAGTGCTGAACTCTCCTCAGAGCCAGCATCCCCTGGCTGGATCTGCCTGTCTGTCCCCACTGCTCCCTCAAAGCTTGTCTGGCTCCTTTGATAGAGGCACTTCAAAGAGAGGGTGGGAGCCTTCCCCACCAAGGGAGGGTCAGGAGGGATGAGGGATGCTTTCTCCACAGCCTCTGGATGTCAAACAGATTAGGGAAGTGACAGCTCGGGAGGAGGAATGAGCTTTGTGATTTGTGCTCCCAGAGAAAACTCTTAAACCTTTAAGATCTTGACAGGATTTTACATGAAAACAGCAAGGACTTTCCCTGGCCTTGTGTGTCTTGAAATATCCCTTTGCTAGGCTTGGGCTTGCAACTTGTTGGCTGAAGGAATTCCTGATGGGATGAAAAGGGTTTGTGCTCAGCTGGCAGGGTCAGAGGCACGGGCAGGGAGCTCTGGGGGAAGCTGAGGAGGAATCTCCCCCAGGGATGAAGTGAAATCTGCAAAACCTCACAGCAAGAGAGCTCTCCATTCCCATACCAAAGCTTGAAAAACAGCAGCAAACTTCCTTCTCAGTGTGAGTCAATCCATAGCAGTGGGCAGGGAAAGCTTGGGATGAAGGCTTGGGATGAAAGCTTCAGGGTGAAGCAGCCCCAAGGCCAAAGGATTCTGTGCTGCAAACATTGCAGAGATGGTTTGGTGCTGGTCTGGAAGAGGAGGGTAGGACTGGAATCACCCCCCTTGTCACTAGGCCAGTTTGGCAATGCTGGGTAACCCAGTGATTGATTTAAATCCAGAGGAACCACAGGAATATTCCCACAGTGACTCCCCTCCAAAGCCCTCATCCACCTTTCCACAGGTTTGTAAATGTTCAACATCTCAGAGGAGATGAGGAAAAGAACATTGGAGCATCTTGCTGCTTTCTTTTCCCTGGTTTGTTCTCTTTCCAAAATAAATAATTTGTGCTTGGCTGACACCAAACAGTCCCAGGAATTTTGTTTTCCCATCTGTGTAATAAGCCTTTGCAAATAGGAATTTGTGCTTTCCTGATCATCTCTATTTATCACTCCACTGCCTATTCAAATTTCCAGCTCTGGGTGGTTTCCTGCAAATTTCCTGGTGCCAGAGCCCAGAGTTGTGGGGAGGGGAGAGAGGCTGATAAAAACCTGCACCTCATTGCTTGGCCTTTTTGAGGCTTTCTCAGAATAAACTGATCTTAACTTATCACTCTTGCTTTCAGCACAGCCAGCTGAGTGTGGCTGGACTTGGAAAAGTGCAGGAGGCTTTTGCAAACTCCAGCTGGGGTGAAAGGGTCTCTTTTACAGGGTGCTGCTAAAGCCTGGAGAGCATTGACATGGAATGGGAAGATGTCACAGGGTGTTGGTGGAATGAATCCTTTCTCCTGGCAGAGAGCTGGAGTTAACTCCCTGTTTTTCTGTGCCCCAGGTCTGTCCAATGGCCCTGAAGCCATGGAAGTGGATGGTCTGCAGGAGGTGCCCCTGTGCAGCTGTCGGATGGAAACCCCCAAAAGCAGAGAGATCACCACCCTAGCCAACAACCAGTGCATGGCCACAGAGAGCGTGGACAACGAGGTAGGAGCCTGTCCTTTAGCTCCCCACAGCCTTTCCTGCTGAGGACAAGGCCAGACAGGGTGACAGGCTGTGCCAGGAGCACATGGGGGTCACCCAGGGGCTCTGGGCCTAGACTGGGACCCACTGGTGTGAGGAGTGGCAGGGTCCGTGTCCCCCAGCACTGTGTGCCTGTCCCAGCCCTGGGTGAGGCCACTGGGGAGGGAGCAGCTCTGTGCCTGCACTGGGAGAGGCTCTGGGTGCCTCTCCTGGGCTTGTCCTGGCCTGTGAGGCTGGATGGGGTTGATGTAGCATTCACACCTCAAGCTCAGATTCAGGAACCTGCAGCAGAGGGAGAAAATCCACTCAAGGATTGGAGCTGCTTTCCCTTGACTGTGCAGGAACTGCTGCAAAATGCAGGACCTGCTGCAAACCTTTCTGTGGCCAAGTGTTGAGTTCAGGAGCTTGGCATGGCCTCTGCTGCCCCAGCCTTTCTCTGTCCTCCTCTCTTTCTGTCCCAAAGCTTCCACCCAGGTCTGACAGGGATTGCACTCGATGCCTTTGGGTCACAGCCAGGCTGCTTGGGCTCTGCTGGTTCCAGAAGTGTGGAAGGGAGTGGCAGAAGTGACTCCATTCCACAATCTGGAAAGGGAGAACTGCAGGACAGGAATGCTCTTGATGGATTCTCCTTTCACTGGGTTTCTCTTCAGCTTCAGCCTCACTGCAGCACTCTCACACTCACCAGTGGTAGCTCAAGGAGTGAGAATACCCCTAGTTCTCCTCTAGGATCCCAGGAGAAGGGTGGATGGAGGGACAAAGGGATAATCAGGTTTGTAGACCAGCTCTGCTTCTGTTAGTATGTGCTGGTACCTGAGAGGAATTTCCAAAGAATGGCAAAATTGATTCATTAGAGAGAAAATGTCCTGGAAGACTCATCAGAGAGAGGGGGGACCCCAGGGTTTCTAAACAAACACAAGGTGTGTGAAGGAATTGCTGCTCCTGGCTATGGTGAGTTGACAGTTCTGTCCCTGGATAAATCACAGGGAGGAATAGCAAAGGCCGTGCTTTATGTTAGATTCTTTTTGATAATGGGATAAGTGACTCAGAGATGTTGGAGGAATATTATATGTGTGAATAGTGGCTTCTCCAGACTGTCATGTCCTTGGAGAGTGTTATAAATAGTCATGAGCACCCTGCTGCACTCTCTAATGGTTGGAAAATAGCAATTAATCATGTTGAACTTGTTCTAGAGTTTCTAACAAATAATAAAGTGTGGCATAACAGCTCAGGGTCTTCCTCACATGGGTAATGCAGCTTTCCACCTGTCAGTGGAATTTCCTCAGCTCAGTGAAATTCCTCCTCAGGAAAGGATCCATGGTCCCCTTGTGCCACCCTGCAGCCCCTGGGCTCGGAGTGGGGACAGGGATCAGTCTGGCCAAGGTGTCCCAACCACAGGAAATCTCTGCAGCTGGAATTTGGGAAGGCTGAACTGGAGATGCTGGGGTGAATGATGAGCCTAGGTTAAAATCCATTCTCTTTTCCCACAGGAGCGTTTCATCTGCAGGAGTGGAATTAAAAAAATTAGAGAAAAAGTTTAGTTTTGTTGAGAAAAAGCAGCAAATCCTTGGCTGGAGCAGAGGGACAGTGTGTGGCACTGAGTCCCTGACTGACTCTGTCATGAGCACAATAAATTCTCCACCTTCCCTCCAAGGGACCCTTCCTTGGAGCAGCCTTTCACCTTGATATCCTAGTTTATAAATCTCCTTTGCCAGGTGTTTGGGGAAAGCAAGTTTATTATCAAGAGGAGCTTGAAACAGACACAAAGAGTGTCCTGTCATGCTGGCAGGTGACAGTGGTGGCTGCAGGAGGTGCTGCTCCCTCTTGGAGCAGCAGAGCAAGGAACACTGGCTGGGGACAGGGAACCCCAATTCTGGAACTTGCTGCCAGTAACAGGACAAGGTGGGGCAGGAGAAGGAATGGAGTGATAGGAAAAGGGGATGGCTTCAAGCTGAAGGAGGACAGGTGAAGATTGGAAAGGGATTGTGAGGGTGCTGAGCCCTGGCACAGGGTGCCCAGAGCAGCTGTGGCTGCCCCTGGATCCCTGGCAGTGCCCAAGGCCAGGCTGGACAGGGCTGGGAGCAGCCTGGGACAGTGGAAGGTGTGGAAGGGGTGGAATGGGATGAGCTTTAAGGTCCCTTCCAACCCAAACCATGCCATGATTCTGTGATCCTGTGATTTTTAAATCCAGAGCTGTAGATTGGTGAAATCCTTTGGAAAACCCGCTCCAAACATGACTTTAGCTGAGCTCTCATCAAAGCCTGGCTCTTCATCCCTGTGGTCTGGGCAGGGGCCAGGGCTGGAACCAGTACAGACGATAACTTCACTGGCAATGAGGAGCAATTATTTTCCCCTCTATCTTCCTGTGCCTGGGAGTTTTGAGCAGTAACAAGATTTAGTGTGCATGGTCTCCTTCTCTTGGTCACTGACACCCGCTCTTCCTGGCAAGAGGAGAGTGTGTGTTGTGTGAGTCAGGCCCCTGGGACTGCCCCTTCTGCTGCTTGGCTGTTGCCTATTTCCAGTTATCATTTTGTTGTTGTTGTTGTTGTTGTTGCAGGGAACAAATGACTCGGGGTGCACATGCATGTTAGTTAGTAAATGATGCATTCCTTCCTGAGAGCAGCTTTCACAGCTTCCTGCTGCACTGCTAATGCTCTCTGGCACACAGCTGAATCCCTGTGAAAAAGCCAGGCCTCCTCGAGGAGCAGTGTGCAAAAATCTTCCTCTGCACAAGCACAGGGAGTGGTGTGGTCTGCAGTAATTTCATTGCCTTTAATTTCTCCTGTTCCAGCTGGGCCGATGCACAAACAGTGTGGTTAAGTATGAACTGATGCGCCCGTCTAACAAAGTCCAGCTTTTGGTGCTGTGTGAGGACCATAGAGGGAGGATGGTGAAACACCAGTGTTGCCCTGGCTGTGGATACTTTTGCACTGCAGTAAGTTCGTGCTCTCAATCCAGGGAAGGGGGTACCTGTTGCAACAGCTGGAAGCTGAAGGTGGAGATGGTCCCTAAAGGGGTGTCCTGACTTCCTGGCATCAGCCCCACCTCGTTCCACAGCACGTCAGGAGGTGTTTTCAATAGGAATGTGTGTGAGGGCAGCTGAAATCATCACCTTGATCTTCCTGGAGACCCCCAAGGGGTGTTACCAAAGGGATTTCACATGCTGGAAGTCTTGCCTGTGGAATTTCTTTGGAACAAGGGTTTGTTGTTTTCCTTTGTGTACAGATCAATCACATCCAAAAAAATGTCTTAGCTTGGTTTGTAAATGAAGCTGTGCCCCCACATCTGTGTGCCCTCAGGATGGGGATCCTGAGTGATGGCACTGGACCAAGGCAGTGTTGGAGATCTCAATTAGGTTAGATATTAGGAAGATTAAATATTAGGCAGGAATTCTCCCCTGTGAGGGTGGCACAGGGTGCCCAGAGCAGCTGTGGCTGCCCCTGGATCCCTGGCAGTGCCCAAGGCCAGGCTGGGCAGGGCTGGGAGCAGCCTGGCACAGTGGAAGGTGTCCCTGCCCATGGCAGGGGGGTGGAACCAGATGAGATTCAAGGTTCCTTCCAACTCAGACCACTCTGTGATCTCCTGCTGCTTCTTCCACCTGTGCCACCGAGGCTTTTAAGGGACTTGCTGCAGTCCTTTGGTGGCCAGTGTCCTGCTTTGCCTGTGGATAAAGCTGAAAGGCACCAACTGAGGCCTCATGGAGTGATGATGAGGCTTAATTGTGTGATGCTGGTATTCTTCAAGATGACTCAAGGAAAGATGCTGCAGTTGTCTCAAGCATTATTGTAGTAAGTGGAGCCGTCCTGGGTTTTCTTGCTGAGTCAAAGATCATTTAGGAGATAAAACCCTCAAAACCCTTCAAGGCATTTGCAAAGCTGAAATAGAGTTAATTAGATTGCTTGAGAGGACTGGATTCAGGAGAAGAGGGGGTTTGGCTGGCCTTTCCTTGCACTCTCTTCCATCTCTCAGTGCTGTGTGCTGGTGCACAGAGGTGAACCTGGAGTGTTTGTCTGTGCCACCATCACAACCCAGAGCACAGCAGGGCTTCAGGCAGCACTGACACCACAGGCAGGGAGCTCTGGGCTCCTGCACAGCAGTTGCTGGGACTTTGCTAGAAAGGGAAGATAATTTTAGGAGGAATTGTCCAGTTTGTTGCATGAACAGTCAGCTTGTTTGGGTTAATTAGGCTGGTCCAGGCAGAAGAGTGACATCATTTGGGTTACAGTGGGGTCAATGACAGATTGATGCAGGTTCTTGCATGGTTTGTGTACAGCTGTGTTTCAGACAGTTTTAGTGCTGGCTCAGCACAGGTCTGAAGGTTTCTCTTCCAGTTTTGGGGGCGTCCTTACAGTGCACTGGCACTTCTAGAGACACAAGCGAGAACTTCAAGCCTTAGAGGGAAGAGCTGGAAATTGGGACTTCTTTGTTCTGTTTCCCGAACACAATTCCAAATCTTGCTTTGCAGTCTTTAACCAAGTGAGTTTTTCCCCCTTTACCTTGGTTTTGTTCTCTTCTAAAGAAGTGGCAGTGCTTGCTTTACTGTACTGGACGCAGCAGGGCCGAGAGAGGTGGTGAGGAGTGGCATGGAGCGTGTGAAGGGGCGAGCCACGGGCCCAGCAGGGGCTGAATTCCCTTCTCTGTGGTTTTTTAAGGGCACTTTCATGGAGTGTCAGCCCGAGAGCAGCATCTCCCACCGCTTCCACAAGAGCTGTGCCTCGCAGGTGAACGACACCAGCTACTGCCCTCACTGCGGGGAGGAGGCCTCCAAGGCCAAGGAGGTGACAATAGCCAAGGCTGACACCACCTCCACGGTATCCCTGTGCTACGAGCAGCAGAAACCTGCAGCTGTGGAGGGCAGGGCCGACACCACCACGGGGAGGTGAGCACGGGGGCGTGGGGGGATGTCAAAGCTCCTGCCAGGCCTGGGTTTGGTGGGAGTGGTTGGGCTCCTCCTGGTGGGCTGGGGGTGGCTCAGCTGCAGGAATCTGCTGGGGGGTTTTGGGTGTGAGGCAGAGGCTCTGGAGGTTGGGGGGTTCAGGAGTTGAACCATTCCTTCCTTTTATTGTTAGGAATGGAATAATAGTGGAATTAGTTGATATTGTCAGGTTTGCTCAGTGACAACCATTCCCCATCTGCAGCTCCTGACTCGCACCAGTGAGAGGAGGAAAACACAAATTAAACCAGCCCTGTGTGGAACTCTGCTCTGAGTTAAACCATTCCTTCCTCTTATTGTTAGGGATGGAATAACAGTGGAATTAGTTGATGTTGTCAGGTTTGCTCAGTGACAACCATTCCCATCTGCAGCTCCTAACTCGTGCTCATGAGAGGAGGAAAACACAAATTAAACCAGTCCTGTGTGGAACTCTGCTCTGAGTTAAACCATTCAGGAGTTAAACCATTCCTTCCTCTTATTGTTAGGAATGGAATAACAGTGGAATTAGTTGATGTTGTCAGGTTTGCTCAGTGACAGCCATTCCCCTTCTGCAGCTCCTGACTCGCACCCATGAGAGGAGGAAAATACAAATTAAACCAGGCCTGTGTTGAACTCTGCTCTGTCTTCCATCCCATGTGGCCTTGTTTAGGTGGCTTTAAGACTTGCCCATGTGCCTGGGTCTCCTGTAGCACAGAGTACATCAAGATGTAGTCAGAGGGCAGTGTAATTCCTTTCTGGGGCCAGTTCTTACCGAAAAAGCTGTAAAATTTATTGGTTTGGGTTTCAATTTCAGTTACACTTATCTGTATTTAAAATGCATTTGCTTTGCTTTTTTGGCATGAGAGAAACATTGTTGTGTATTTTTAATGGTTGTGCTTTGGCTGTCTCTCATTTTTCCTCCTCAGTGGCACTGGGACGAGGTTGTCAGAGGAAGACAAGCCAGAAAGTTCTGCTGCTGAAGGGTTTGACATCCCTGGGTCTTCAGTTTTTCCAAAGCCTACTACTAGCTTGACCCAGGGACCAGTGAAAGAAACTCTGGAAAGTGCCCTGATTGCCCTGGACTCTGAAAAGTAAGAAAAAGACCATTGGGTCACTCCAGTTCCCAGCAAAGTTGCTTCGCCTAGAGAAAAGGAGATTTAGCTTTTCTGGATTTTGGTCCAGCTCAGAGCTTTTTTTGTTCACTTCACTCATTAGTCATCCCCAACAGATTTGGGAGAACTGTTAACAGCTCTAAATGTCTTATTGATTTCTCTGGAGGATTTAGTTCTTCACTGGCTCTTCAGCTGCAGCTGGAACTTCTGGGAGCTCCTGTTCACAGCAGTGAGACCCAGAATCTGTTGCTAAACACATCCAGCCCTCATTGGAACAGGACTGCCTGGGGGTGGAGCTGGAAGTTTTACCAGCTTTTTAAAACCTCCTTTTGGAGACTTGTTTTTCTGTATCAGAGGATCATGGAATGGTTTGGGTTGGAACTGACCTTAAAGCTCATCCCATCCCACCCCTGCCATGTCAGGGACACCTCCCATTGTCCCAGACTGCTCCCAGCCCTGCTCAGCCTGGCCTTGGGCACTGCCAGGGATGCAGGGGCAGCCACAGCTGCTCTGGGCACCCTGTGCCAGGGCCTGCCCA
>JAWWEX010000059.1:9246368-9256634 GCA_035583215.1 Arremon brunneinucha | reverse complement strand
TGGGCACTGCCAGGGATGCAGGGGCAGCCACAGCTGCTCTGGGCACCCTGTGCCAGGGCCTGCCCACCCTCACAGGGTAGGATTTATTTAATATATTTAATCCTAAATTTCCTGTCTTTCAGTTTGAAGCCATTCCCTGTGTCCTGTCCCTCCATCCCATTTCCCCAGTCCCTCTCCAGCTCTCCTGGAGCCCCTTTAGGCCCTGGCAGGGGCTCTGAGCTCTCCCTGGAGCACCCCCAGCTCTCCCAGCCTGGCTGCAGAGCAGAGGGGCTCCAGCCCTTGGAGCATCTCAGGGATCTCCTCTGGATTCACTCCAGAGCTCCAGGTCCTCCTCATGTAGAGGATCCCAGATTTGGAGGCAGCTCTGCAGGTGAGGTCTCACCTGAGCACGGGGACAGAGGGGCAGAGCTCCCCCTGCCCTGCTGCCCATGCTGGGGGACGAGCCCAGAACTTGGTCAGGCTGAGTGAGGGGTGGCAGTGAGGGGTGGCAGTGAGTGAGGGTGACATTCCTGTCCTTCCCTGGGCACTAATTCCTCCTCTCTCCCCTCCTGCAGGCCCAAGAAGCTGCGGTTCCACCCGAAGCAGCTCTACTTCTCTGCCAGGCAAGGGGAGCTGCAGAAGGTGCTGCTGATGCTGGGTAGGTGCCTCCTGCCCAGGCCAGGGCCTGGCTGGCAGCACTCCCAGCTCCTGCCAGGCAGTGCCAGCAGCCACTTCCCAGCAGGGCACCACGTCACCTCCCCAGGGCCCTGGGAGCAGAGACTGCTGGGGGTGATGTGTCATTGGGAGGGCTGCATCTCTCTGGGAAATGGGCACTGATCCCCACCCGTGTCTGCTTTGAGCATGGTTTATCCATGCTGGTTGTGTCCTCACAGTCACCTCCATGTGGTTTTTCCATCCCCTCTCCGTGCCTGGGGTACATATTTGAATCCAGTAGAGAGGGAATGGATGGAGTCAGTTTAAACCAAGGTGGAGTCAGTTTAAACCAAGATCCATCAGCAAGAAAGCAAAAAGGGAGAGCCTTCAATCCATGGGGTTTGTTTTAGGGTACAGAGGTGCCTATCAGCAGATGCCTTTGAGCTGCTGAGCTTGTTTTTAGCATCCAATATTCCCCAGGAATTTCCCCCTCTGAAGGACACAATGTTTCACAAGAATGCTTCCTTTCCACTCCAGTACTTTGTACATTTTTGGATGCTTTCTGTTCTTGCCCTTTATCAGTTCCTTCTTTTTTTTTTTTGTCTAGCAAGTGTTTGCTCCATTGTTCCTGTTTTCAATAGCACAGAAATGTTATTCATTGATATTTAACTACAGCCTCATCATACACAACATGTTATCATGCCCAGACATCTTTGTCTGGCTGTCAGCATCATCTGTCAGTCTCTGCACAGCTGTGAGAATCTCTGGCCAGATCCTGAGCCTGTGTGGACAAATTCCATCCATGTTGCAGCTCTGTATTTGCAGGGGTGCAAAAAGGATCACTAATATTAATTTCAGTTAATAGTGGTGAGACAGAGCCCAACTCTTTGTTGTTCCCAGTTTCTGGGTTGCTTTAAACCAAGCAGTGTTTTTTTTCTTTTTTCATCTTTGTGTGGTGTTTGTTGTTTTTGAGATGAGTTGTGAGGCCAAGGGATGTGGCCTTTGGAGAGATAGTAATGCCTTAAAAAGGTATTGAATTCCATGGTGTTTCTAAGCTCTGGGTTTGAGGGCTGTTTGCATATTGAATGTGCAGGGGACTGCCCTGAGAGCTTTCTGGTGAAATGTGCAGTGAGACGTGAGCAGGGCTGAGGATGGGCTGGAAATCCATCCTTTAGCAGCCTTCAGCTGAGAGATGATTCCCCTGTTACACTCTAGCCTCTGAACTGTGCTTGAAAGTGTCTCTGCTCTGTTTTGCAGTGGATGGGATTGACCCTAATTTTAAAATGGAGCATCAGAGTAAGAGAACCCCTCTCCATGCTGCTGCCGAGTCTGGCCACGTGGACATCTGCCACATGCTCATTCAGGTCTGTCTGCACTTCCAGCCCTCTGCACAAACCATTTCTGAGGGCTTTGGTCTGCCCCACATGAAAATCAGCAGGGGAAAATCCCTCCTGTAAAAAACCTTCAATCCCAGGGTTTGCTGAGGGAGGAGTGGGGCAGAGTAATGGGAGGGCTTGGAGGGCACAGCTGGAATTGTCCTGCTGGGATTGTCCTGTTCTCCAGGCAAGGAGCAGGGGAAGATTTGGTGCAGGGCACTGTGGGCAGGTGGGGATCTGTGCCTAAGCACAGCCAGAGCACTGCCAGATGTGCCAGCGCAATGCCCTGCCAGATGTGCCAGCACTGCCAGATGTGCTGCCAGGCTGTGGGAGATCTCCAAGCTCTTGGTTTTGATCTCCAAGCCAGGTTGCTCTTGGTGATGAGGGCCTGGGAGCTGCCAGGCCCTGCCTTCCCTTCTGTCAGAACCTGAGGAGCTCCAGCAGGATTTTCCTCTGCAGCATAAATGTCTCACATGTGGAAAGGAGTGGAGGGAAGATGCAAGTTTGGTTTGTTGGCTGAGATTTGGATTCTAACTGAGGGAAGATGGTTAAACCAGTAGGGATGTTGTTGAGCCTGCTCCAAAACAATGTGAGGAAGAAAAAGAAGGATAAAAAATGTATAGTTTTTCTTTTTTGTGCTGTGTACCTGGTCTGGAGTGACTGGAAGTGTCTTTTGTTTATGCTGTGGGATTGGGAAACCTCAAAGGGTGTTGAGAAGGCAGCAATGACTTGGAAATGATCCTGCTGGGCTGGTGCATTTCAGCACCTGGAACTGGGGGCTTTCAGGTGCTGTTTGAAACCAGCAATGGACCTCCCTGGCTGCTCTGACTGAAATTACTGCATGTGAAGGCAGTGGAATGAGGAAAAGGAGCAAAACTTGTGAGATATCACAAACAATTTAATTATCAGTAGGGTTGGTTTGTTTCCAGAGTGCTTCCTCTTGTCTCTCCCTGAGGTCTGGCTCCTGCAGCAGCCCCAGGGTTTGGCTGGGAATGGCCCCAGCTTGTTCCACTTGAAATGCTTCTCCTCTGCCCTGGTTTAAATAGCTCTGCCTGGGGAAAAGAGTCAAAACAAAGGAATTCAGTGGGAGGCACCTGAAAGCAGCTCCTTGTGCCAGGTGAACCTGAGTCAGCTGCTGTGAACAGGTCTGAGCCTCACACACCCCTGCCAAGAGCTCTGTGGTGTGTCTGAGACCTTTTGGGTTTGAGTTTTGGGTGGTTCCTGAGCTCAGCCAAGGCCTGAAGCAGGCAGGATAACCTGACAGAGCCATGGTTTGGAAGCAGTGAGGTGTTGCTGGAGGCACTCTGGGCTGAGCTGAACAGATGCTCAGAGACCTCTGTGGAACTGCCATTGGCTTCCACAGGAATTTTGAACCAATCCCCAGGATATTCTTTACAGCTCCTGCCTCTGTTGCCACCAGCAAGTTGTTCCTACTGCTTGTGACATTGAGAGGAGCTGGTTGTTGGAGGCTAAATCATAGACCAGGGAAAACAAAGCTGCTGGAAGAAGGAGGAGGCTGGCTTTTCCAAATTGTTACACAAACAATATCTAGAAAGTAGGAGTACAAAATCTGGTAATAACAGGAGTTATTTAATACCAGCTGTTGGCTTCCTTACAGCTCCTTCCTGGCTGGGAAGGTAGGAGAGGGGGCAGGCAGTGTGTGCTGTTTGCAGAGCAGGTGGACTTGCACTGCCTTCTTTCCTCATTCTATTTCTTCTTTTTTTCTTCTTTTTTATCCTTTTTTTTCCCCTGTTTAATATGGCTAAATTTCAGGAGAAAATCTTGTTATTAAATCTCTACTCCCACATCCTTCTCCTGCTAACTGTGCTTGTCCTTGCCCTGCCTCCCAACAGGCTGGTGCCAACATTGACACCTGCTCTGAGGACCAGAGGACCCCCCTGATGGAAGCAGCAGAAAACAACCACCTGGAAACTGTGAAATACCTGATCAAGGCTGGAGCACTAGTAGATCCCAAGGTAGGAGTTTATTCCTTCCCTTTTTCTCCTGGAAGCCTCTGTCCAACATTTCTTCCTTGAAGTTTTGGGTGGAAGTGCCCAGGCTGAGGAGAAATGGACTGGTTTGTCTTGGAATGGAGGCTGGAGGTGTCATAACCTCATTTTTCTGCTGGCCATGAGCTGTTTGGGGCAAGTGTTGCCACTTTTCCCTTTAGTTTGTGGCACCAAATGTCAGGGGGTTTGATTTCATAGGTTTTAGTGTCACAAATCCACTGCAATGGAGTTGGATTTCAGAGTTCCCTTCTCTGTAGGCTCTAATAATGAGAGTTTTGGGGTGATGTTTTAAAATAGGCTGGTAATTAGGTGCTTGCCAAGCCAGGAAAAATGACAGAGGAAGCTTTCCTTTCCAAAGAACTGATGTGTGGATTCTTGCACTCATGCTGCAGTGGCAAAATTGAACCCCATCTTTAAACTCTACCCCTTAATTTAAACCAAAACAATAAAATGCAGCTGTCTCTTTGCCTTTAGCATGCTCTGGGTGCTTTGCAATCTTGGAAAATACACAGACCATTTATTAGTCCCATAAATCAGATGCTGTTTGGAGCACAGGAACCCTCCCCATGCAAACTTATTGTCACAACCTGCTGCTCTTGGCTGGGTTTGGGAAGGCAGCACTGCACAAGGTATCAGGTGCTGCCCAATCCAGGCCCTAAATGGATCCTTGGGAGGGGGAAAGGACAGGACAGGCACCTGTGGCTTTGTGCTGGCCACTGTCCCAAGTGCCTTGGAGCAGCCCAGACATCTCTCACCTGATTTATTCCTGTGGAAGAGAAAAAAGGGGAGTTTGTGTTTCTGAAGGTCAAGGGAAGGAGATAAATCCTGAGCTTGCAAAAGCAAATGAGAAGCCTCAGATCACATCTGAGGTCTAGGCTAGTTGATGATGTTAATTAGTTTCTTAATTAGCTCAGGCTCTGTTTGAAGCAGCAGCATTGCTTTGGAAGCAGCTCCAGCCCCTACCTGGGGCAGGTGGGACTGCAGGGAGCTGGGTGGGGGCTCCCCAGCCCCCAGGGTGAGGCTCTTGGTGCTGTTCCCAGCATGGAAAAGCCCCACTCAAAACCTGAATAAAACCTTTACACTAAAATCTGCCTGCTCTCCCATGGCTGGGGAGCTGCACTTGCTTCTTGCCCATCCAAGGGGAAAGCTGTGGAATTATTCAGCTGGAGCAGGCACATGTGGGGGTGTAGAAACTCTTTCAGTGTCCCAAGGAGCCCTCCTGGTGCAATCCCTGACCTGAGATGTCCCCTCCCTCATCCTGCATCACATCAGCTCCATCCCAAAGCTCTCACCTCCAGCGTTGCTCCCGGGGATTTAGCTGGAAGGAATCATTTGGGTTTTTTCAGTCTTTCATTTCCTTCTCCTGATTTCCTGCTCTCTGGGCCTTGCTCTGTGCTAAGCCCTTGGGATATAAATGCCTGATAAAAGTCAGGCTGCTGCCAGAGAGATCTTTGGTGGGAGCATCTCCACCATGACTCACAGCCTGTCCATCTCCTCCAGGCCTTGCATCCCCAGCTCCCAAAGGCATTTTTCCTTTCAGCCTTTGGGGTTGTTTTTTATCTCCAGTCTGTGCAGATGGCTGTGGGCTGGATGGGGACCTGGTCTCACTGGAGAGAGACACCCCAGCCCTGGATCTGCTGCCAGGTGCTGGGATGAGGCCTTGGGCTAACAAAACCCAGCAAAAACCTGGAGAAATGGAGCATTTCAACTTGAGACAAAGGGATTTTTCTGATGTAAAGTGCAAATTTGGACTGTGTGAGGGATTTTTGCTTCCCTTTGGCTCTCCAGCACATGGAGGGGAGTGGGAAAGGGGCTGTTGGAGAAGGGGGGTATCACTGCCAGGGTTTGGGGCTGGAGCCTTCCCCAGGCTTTGCAAAGCCCTTTCCTTCTCTGCAGGGTGGCACCTCTTTGCTGTAAAGCTCCCAAGCCCTGCTTAGGCTCTGCTTCCTCCTCTCTGCCCTCCTGGCAGTGGGGTGGAGACTTTTGGAGTTCCCTGCTCCATCTGGGAGCTCCTGTGCTGTTCTGAGCATGGCTGAGGGTGTGTTCTGTGCTTGTGTGCAGGATGCTGAGGGCTCCACGTGTCTGCACCTGGCAGCCAAGAAGGGGCACTACGACGTGGTGCAGTACCTGCTCTCCAATGGGAACATGGATGTCAACTGCCAGGTGAGGCTTCCCCGGGGCAGCAGCTGCTTTGCCAGGTCAGGGGCTCCCTCAGCACTTGAGTGCTCACTCAGGTACAGTCCTGCTGCTGGGGGACACCTCCAGACACCACAGAGTGACAATTCTGTGCTCCTCCTGATCCCTCACTGACCTCAGGGAGCTCCCCTTGATTTGCAGCTTCTCCTTCAATTTGCTGTGGATCCTGCTGCTCCAGGGTGTCCCTGAGCTTTTCCTAGTGGGGGGATCATGGACAGTGGTGTGGGATGGGCTGAGCCTGGCCCTGCTCACTGTGGGGTTTGTCATTGCCCTTGGGGTTTATCCGTTGCTGTGGGGTGAGACAGAGGTAATTAGCTGGGGATAGGGACAGAGGTAATTTACCTGGGGCAAGGACAGGTCTCCCAGGCTTCTCAGGGAGTTTCTGTAAGATCTTTTACACACCCTGGGTGCTCCTTGTGCCTTTTGGACAATTTGTGTACCTGAACAAGCTGAGGTGCAGTGCCAGCCTGCTGAGCTAGAACAAACCCCAGCAGTGCTGCTCCCAGCCATGGTGGGCTCTGAGGGACCTGCAGCAGGGCAGGGGGAGGGCAGGGCTGTGTGGGGCCAGCAGGAGGCTGTGTCAGGGCTGTGTGTCACCCTGCTGTCCCCTCCCAGGACGATGGTGGCTGGACCCCGATGATCTGGGCCACGGAGTACAAGCACATCGAGCTGGTGAAGCTGCTGCTGGCCAAGGGCTCGGACATCAACATCCGTGACAATGTAAGGCTCCCTCCCCTGGCACCTCCTGCACAAATTGCAGCCTCTGCTAAACCCCAGACTCCCCCCAGGGGACAGATTTTGGGCTCAGTCCCACCCAGTGTGAGTGAGAAGTGTCTGGTGAGAGTTTCCCTGAGTTCTGGGCAGAAGTTTGGCAGCTTGAGCTCCGAGCTTCGCTGGTCCCCATCCTGTGTGCTGCCTCTGCACTCTGCAGCAGGCAGAGCCCCTTCAGTCCAGACTTACCAGCTCTGTGTTTGTCCAGGGACTCTGGGTATGGTTTAGGGCACCCTGTGTGCATTCTCTTTGTGTTTCTGGATGGGCTGGGCACTCTGCCAGCAGCTGTCAAAGCCTGGCTATGCCTGGGCATCCCTGGCACAAAGCTCTGATGTGTCCAGAGCTGGAGCTGCCCCTCACCTCCCTAAATGCTGCCCCTGTGGGATGCACTCAGTGCCTGAGCCCCTGGGAACTCCATGGGACCCCCAGCTCTGCCTGTGGGGCTGTGCCTGCTGCTTTCCCAGGGATTTCCAGGGAAATAGAGAAGATACTGTCAGAGATACTGTCAGACATACTGTCAGAGATACTGTCTGCTTTTCCCAGCCTTCTTCAGGGCAGTCATTGTATCAGCACTATTTTCCTTATACTATGTTTCTCATTCTTTTCTTGGAGTCTCTAAGGATTTTGAAGTGTGGTGTCTCACCCCATCCCTGGAAGTGTCCAGGGCCAGGTTGGACAAGGTTTGGAGCCACCTGGGAATAGTGGAAGGTGTCCCTGTCCATGGCAGGGGTGGCACTGGATGAGCTTTGAGGTCTCTTCCAAACCAAACCAAACCAAACCAAAACCAAACCAAAACCAAACCCCTCTGTGTTTCTGTGATTGTGTGGCTTAACCCCAGCCAGGCACCAAGCCCCTCACAGCCTCTTGCTCACTCCCCTACCAGTGGGGAGAGAATCAGGAGGGTAAAAGGTAGAAAAAGACTTGTGGGTTGAGATACAGTTTAATGGAAAAGCCAAAGGCACACACACAGACAAGCAGAACAGAACAAGGAATTCTTTCCCTGCTTCCCATGGTTGGGCAGGTGTTCAGCATCTGCAGGAGAGCCCCACCCATGGAACACTGACCTGACAAGACAAAAACCATCACTCCAAACATCCCCTTTTCTCCTCCTTTCCCCACCTTATATCCTGAACTGATGTCAGATGGTCTGGAATGTCCCTTTGGTCAGGATCGCCTGTCCTGCTGAGTCCTCCCAGCTTTCCTTGTCCCCAGTCTCCTCCCCAGTGAGGCAGCACAGGGCAGAGCAGGCTCTGTGTCAGCCCTGCTCAGCAGGTGACATCTCTGTGTCCCCAGCCCTGTGTTCAGCACAGCCCCACACCAGAAACATTAACCCTATCCCAGCCAAACACAGCACACTTAGATGGTTCCCAGTTCTCAGGCAGGTCTGGATCCAGTCCTGTTCCTAAAAACAAAAATCAAGGTGAGAGGGAGCTTTTTGAGCTGTTACATCTGTTTGCTGACTCTGAACAAAACAGACTCTTTGATCTACCACAGCTTCAATATCACACATTAATGATGAACATCAAATCAACTCAGTCAACAATTTCCTTGAAAGAAAACTGCTTTTAACAGCTGTGTGTGTGACACATCTTTCCTCCTGGACCTGCAGCTGGGGTGTCCTGCTGGATGTGCTTCAGGACAAATGTCACTGGGAAACCTCCTCCTTTGGGAGAAAGGCTTTGCTTGTGTTGATGCTGCTTTTCAGGCAGGAGCACCAGTCCAGGTGCCTGTGACCTGTCTGAGCTTCAGAATGTGGGTGCAACCCACAGGATGGATGTTTTCTGTAGGTTGTGTGGGGTTTTTTTAGATGACACTGTAAAGGGAAGCAGGAGCTGGGTAGGAAAGTGTCTCCCTCTCCCTGATGTGTGGCAATAGCTCCCTGTTTAAGGCAGGACCTTAAGTTACATGATAACAGCTCAAACACTCCAGCAGCAGTTTTGTTTTTGCTTTAAAAAGAAGAAAAAAAGGGGAATAGCTGGGTGATCATTACTATCATTTCACTGTTGTCATCAATGTCTTTAGAGCCTGTCATGGGGAAGGGATCGACGTGTGCTGCAAATTGCAGTGTAACAGAAAACAGGATCATCCCTTAAAATATCTCCATCAGAAAGATGAGTGTTCAGCTATTTCCAGTGCTGCTAGTGAGGGATGAGTACATACAGTATTTAAGAGATGCCTGGAGTCAGATTGATTGCTTACCCCATGGCTCCTGCTTCTCTTTTTGGCACCTTCACGTACCCTATGTGCTCTTTTTCTCCTTAATTTCGTGCTGTGCTCTTTTTCTCCTTAATTTTGCAGCCCTGGGAGGCACAGTAGCTTTCCTGGCTGTTGGGGCTGGGCAAACTCAGCATCCAGCCTTTTCCAGCATGTTTGTTCATGTCTGTCACCTCTTTCCTGGATTGATCTAGATTGGTTTGTGGCTCGGAGACTGACGAGCTGTCTGTGTGTGTGTAGGGAAGGTGATGGATTGCCTTGTGTGCAGCCTCCCCATCCTTGGTGTGCAGAGGTGGATGGAGTGAGAGCTCCCTGTTTGGCTGCTCTGAGGTTTTCCTGTCCACCCTGGCATCCCCATTCAGCCAGAGCAGGGTGGGGATGGCAGCCACACACTGAACGCTGCAGGTGCAGAGCTGAGGAAGGAACCCCCAAAGCCACAGGGTTTTAAACAACCTCCTCTCTGTTCTCTTTCCCTCCAGGAGGAAAACATTTGTTTGCACTGGGCTGCTTTTTCTGGCTGTGTTGACATAGCTGAGATCCTGCTGGCAGCAAAGTGTGACCTGCACGCCGTGAACATCCACGGGGACTCGCCCCTGCACATCGCGGCGCGAGAGAACCGCTACGAGTGTGTGGTGTAAGTGCCCTGCTCACTCCTCCCTGTTCCCTGAGCCCCTGTGAGTGTGTGGTGTAAGTGCAGTGCTTACTCCTCCCTGCCCCTGAACTGCTATGAGTGTGTGGTGTAAGTGCCCTACTCACCCTTCCTTGCCCCCTGAACTACTGTGAGTGTGTGGTGTAAGTGCAGTGCACACCCTGCACGCCCCCTGAACTGCTACAAATGTGTGGTGTAAGTGCCCTACTCACCCCTCCCTGCACCCTGAACCCCTATGAGTGTGTGGTGTAAGTGCAGTGCTCACCCTTCCCTGTGCCCTGAACTACTGTGACTGTGTGGTGTAAGTGCAGTGCTCACCCTTCCCTGTGCCCTGAACTACTGTGAGTGTGTGGTGTAAGTGCATTCCCAGCCCTCCCCGCCCCCTGAACTGCTACAAATGTGTGGTGTAAGTGCCCTA
>JAWWEX010000059.1:9173294-9203936 GCA_035583215.1 Arremon brunneinucha | reverse complement strand
ACAGGAGAAGCAAATGAGATAAGAATTGTTTTCCTTTTCTCTGAGGCATCTCAGCTTCCCAGGAGAAAAACCCTGGGTGAAGGGATTTTTCAGAAAATGTGAATGCCACAAATTGGCCCTGGGGGTTTGGGACACTGAACAATGCCATGATCAGGACTTGCACAGGAGGAGCTGTATCTTCAAAAGGCATCTTTCCCCTTTTTTCACTCTCTTATTCTGGAGAAAAAGTAACAGAGCATCTTCCTCATGGGTTTTACACAAAGCCATTCTACATCCTCTGGCAGACCTGAGTGCCAGCTTTAACAATTTCCTCTGCCTGTATGGCAGCAGGATTCTCCTCCAGCACAGCTGGTGCAAAATGGGAGTGAGAAGAGCAGGAATCCCTGGCCAGGAGCACCTTGGGAAGCTGCTTTTCTTGGCCTGAAGCTCTGAACCTTCCTGTGGGCTGGGAGGAGATGTGCAGTCTGTGTTGTTTGTTTATTTTTAAAGGAAATGTGCTCCTGGGAGCTGCTCTGCTTGGCAATACCCTGGGTCCAGAGCCTCAAGATGGGATTGAAAAGGCTCCTCTGCTCCTCAGCCTTGCAAATTTTGAGTAAATAAGTAATTTCTGAGCTCACCTGGACAAAAGGTATTCTGGAGAGGTTTGACCTTCCCTCTGAGCTACTCCAGGTGTAGGGCAGGATCCAGGGAAGTCAGGGCATGGTGGGAGTCCTTTCCCCTCTTGAAGGACGAAATCTTCTTTCCTGCTGCTGTTTTTCTAAATGTCCCCACTCTGTCCTGCTCGGAGGGGGATGTTGGGGCTGTGTCCCTAAATTTTAGCCACTGTCCCTCATGCTGGAAGCATCTGGAGCACAGCAAGGTGGGAATCCACTCTGTGATTTCCCCAGAAACGCCTCCAGAGATGGAGGCAGAGATGGATCCAGACTGTCCAGCAGCTCCTGAGAGCTGTCCTGATGGGGCAAACACACAGACCAGAGGTGCTCTCCATGGCCCCAGTGTCCCAGCCCCCTGGCAGGAGCCCTGCAGCCACTCTGCGCCATTTTCTCTGCCCTGGCTGTGCCTTGGCAGATGGAAGTGCTGCTCCATTAAGCCCAGTCACCTGCCTCAGGCTTGGGCTGGCAGTGAAAGTCCAGGGGAACGCTTGGTTGCCTGGCAAAGCTGCTCAGGGAGGAGGAAGGCTCCTTGCTAAGCAGTGCTGGAGAGCAGAGTGATTTACTCACCTCTGTCTTCAGGGCTTGTGAGGAGGAGTCACTCATGACCGAGTCCTCTTTTAGAATTTTCCATGGAATGCTCTTTGCCCTCCTGTAATGGGAGATTATGGATGTCTGACCTGTTTCAGTGCTCCAAATTTTTTGCTTTCTCTTAACTCCCCTGCTTTTCTCCTAATCTTAAAAAGCCCAACTAAATCCTGACGATTCCCCTCTCAAAGCCAAATAATCCTTGCAATTGCAATCTCCTTCTCTTCTTTAAGGCTTTCAGTGCTTAAGGTCTGCGTGATCTTCCTTAGGGTGTGAAAAAAAACAACCCAGGAAAAAAGCCCTGAGCATGCAGATTGAGGAAAGGGCAAACTGGTTGAACAGAGCATCCTCACGACACGCTCACATCATTTTCTCACTGTCACGAACACCCCCACTGCCCTGGCTGCTGATTTCACTGCAGTGCTGTGGTGGGGAGCTTGTTCTGGGAGAGGCAGAATGGTTTGGTGGCTGTAGGAGGAGAGAAGGGGATGTGGAGGTCAGGATTTTCACTGATTCTCAATAAGACCCAAAAAAAAGCTTTTTATTTTCTTCTTATTTTTTTTCATTTTCAGAGCTGTTGTGTCATCCATGCCCCTGATTCTGTAAGCACAGGAGGATGAAGATTTTGGAAACCAATGTATTTTTTTCTCCAAGTACTGATTTCCATCTGGAGAGGTGAGGGGTTATTGAAAATGGCATTTCCTCTTATTTTAGTCACTGAGAAAAAGTCAGGTTTTTCCACTGAAAAAGGATGTAGGAGATGTAGTGGCCAGAAGCACAAAAGTGAAATATTAAACCACTAAGTAAGTAAGTTAGTTTAATAAAAATGAAACGAGTAAATAAGTCAGCTGGGGGAAACTTGACTTTCAGGTGAAAGATAAATCCATCATAGGATACAATGCAGTGAGGATCAAAGTGTTTTTTAGGGGAAAATTTTAAAGAAAGAAGAGCTCCCTGCGCCCTCCTTCTCCATCCACAAAATAAGGGAACTTTCCCGTTTGTGTGGATCAGCTCAGCAGTGCTCAGGGGTGGAGATCCTCGGCGGAAACTCTCGTTTGAATCTCTGCCCAGGGTCTGTCTGAGTGGAACAGGGATGCTGAACCACTCCTGCATCTGTCTCCGGGCAAAGTTTTTCCCAAAGACTCCAGCACTCAGCTTAATCTGCAAATTACCCAAACCTGGGGAGGGGGAAGAGATCTTTTATTGCATTGCCGGTGAGAGCAGGGGAAGGCAACCCCCAGACCGGAGCTGCTCCCTCTGCCCTGTCCGCAGGGCTCGCAGACCCCTGTGGGTGCCGGGGGCTGCCGGTTCCTGCTGCGTGCGACCCTGGAGGCAGCAGGATGTGATTCACCTCCTTCCCTCGCTGCTTTCCGTGCCTCAGAGCCGCTCCTGGCTCCCCTCGGCTGCCGGTGCCGCCTCCGGGAGCGTCTCCTGCCTGTGCTGCAGTGTGCGAGAGCCCTTCAGACAGCGAGCCCCGGCGCAAGGAGCCAGTTCCTTCCGGAGAGTCACCCTTTGCGTCTTGCCAGACCTTATCTGTGTCACTTGTGGCTGCTGCCAGCCCTCTGACTGGCTCCTGAAGCCAGCAGATGTTATTGCTCCAGGCTTGCCTGGTCGGTGGGCTGGTTTTGCACTGAGCTTGGATGACTAAGGCAAAAAGCACATTAGCGGCGGAGTCCAGGCTTTCCTTGCTGTGGAGGAAGTGAAAATGTCCCCCTGTTGACAGCCCTGACTTCTCCGAGGGGTCTCTTCTCAAAGTTAATAGTTTCTACCCCAAATTTAGCCTAAAATGCAAAAGCATTTCCTCGCCAGCTACTGCAGTGTCTGTTGCCGTGCGGCGCTCCAGGAACAAGGAGGAGTTATCTCTCTGACTTGTGCTGGAGGGGAGCAACAGAGGGTGTTGGAATAAACAGGATTAAAGGATTTCATCCATAAATACAGGATTAAAGGTATCCAGCGCTCCGCAGGAGTCATTCAAACCAAGGAGAAACAAAGTAAGTTGTGCACAAGGGCGCAGCTGTGCTCGCAGCCAGCCCGTGCCGCACATCCCCGCCCGTGCCCGGCGCCGTGAGCGCTGCGGGCGCCGCATCCCCCGCCCGCACCCGCCCGTGCCCGCCCCGAGCCCCCGGGGGCCGCCGGCTGGGCACCCCCCGAGCCCCGAACCCCATTTTTTACTGTGGCTCCCCCCACCCTCGGGGTTCTGAGGGGTTCTGCGGGGTTCTGGGGGACCGGCCGGAGACGGGAGATGCGCTGCCCAGCGCTGGCCGCACCGCGGCTCGGGGCACCCGTGGGGGCAGCAGCTGGGCAGAGCACATCTGGGCAGAGCACATCTGGGCGCGGCGCGCAGGCGCGGGGGCTGCCTCGCCTGTGCCCCCCACCCATCGGAGCAGCAGCAGCACCCCCGGCCGGGGCTGTGAGCGCCCGCGGAGCGCTGCGCAGGGGCGGGAGGGGGGATCGAGCCCTCCTTCCCCGGGGAGTGGCCGCGGCTCCGCCGTATTTACCGGGGTGGGCGGCGGCGGCCGGGCCGGGCCGGCTCCATCCTCCCTCCTCCCTCGCCGCCCGCCCCCCGGTGCCGGTGACTGGAGCGGGCGGAGCCGCGGCGGCCGATTGGCTCCGGGCATCACATGCGGCGGGGCCGGGCCGTGCCGGAGCCGTGCCGGGCTGGGCTGGGCACGGCGGAGCGCTCCCGCGGCGGGCACGGCAGCAGCGCAGCCCCTTCCCAGCCCAGCGCCCCGTGGCCGAAGGGACCGCGGCCACCGCGGCCACCCCGCGCCGCCCCGGCCATGAGGTCGGGCCGGAGAGACGCCACCTGTGCGGGGAGGTGAGCGGAGCCCCGGAGCCTTCCTCCTACCCCCGGGCAGCCACAGCGGCGGGGAAGCGCAGGGGGTGGAGGAAGGAAAAGGGATATTTTTTGTTTTATTATATATCGATCTATTTTTGCCGCGATCGAACCCGATCCCGCAACTGAAGCCCCCGGAGGGAGAAGTGCTGCGCGCTGTGATGCGTCTTCCTCTCGCCTCGGCTGCCAGTTTGGATTGTAGCGCCCGGCTCCGTGCACTGCGAGGATGGCTCGGTTTGGGGATGATCTGCCAACCCGCTATGGAGGTGGAGGGCCGGCCGGGGCTGGAAGAGGGAGCAGCCGGCAAGGTGGCCCCCAAGCCGGCCAAAGGATGTATAAACAGTCGATGGCTCAGAGAGCCAGGACTATGGCTCTCTACAACCCCATCCCTGTCAAACAGAACTGCTTCACAGTCAACAGATCCCTCTTCATCTTCAGTGAAGATAATGTTATACGGAAATACGCCAAGCGAATAACAGAGTGGCCATATCCTTTCAGGGAGGCTGTGTGGGCACGGGGGGAAGGTGGGGAGGGGGAGAGGGAGGCTGAGGGGCAGAGACCCCTCCAGGCAGCGCAGGGCGAGTGTCTGCTGCTGCTGCAGACGGTGGGATCGGGCTGTGCCATGGGTGTGTGTGCCGGGAGCCGAGTGCCCGACATGATGCACGGCAGTGGGAATCTGGGAATAATCAGGGAATCAGGGAATTGCTGCTGTGGGAGCACCGAGGGTCCTTTTGGTGTGCTTGATGCCAGGGGTGTGTGTAAGCCGTGTCAGGGTGTCTTTAGGGGTGAGATGTACAGGTGCATGGATTGACATTTCCTACAATTCAAGTCAGGTTCTGGGAGATTCGTGCCCATGAATCCTGATTTTTATTTCCATCTTGGAGCCTCTCAACTCTTCTGTCTTCCTGTGAATAGAAGAAGGAATGTGGGATAAAAATGGACACCTTAGCATTGAAGCTGCATTGATAGTAGGGGACGTTGAGAGCCCAGGTAAATCCCAGGAATGCAATCATTGCAGCTCGGTTTTAGCACATCCCCTCCGGAATCCATTTGAATCAACATGAATCATGGCACTTCGATTAGGTGCATAGCCTAAGCTTAGGCTGCACGAAAAAAAAAATTAAAATTAGCAAAGCCTTGTGGCAGAAGGAGGCAGTAAGTGGGGAGAGGGATCATCTGCTGTATTGTGAAAGGGGCAGATGCTTTCTGTCTGAGACCCAGCTCCCAGGCCAAGTGAGCTGCAGTGAGAAGGGGGCTTTGCTCAGAATGATGGTTGTAAGCTGGGAGCAGAGGGGAGCAGGCTGAGGCTCCCAGGGAGCAGATTTTGTGTGTGTGTACAGGAGTGCTTTACACTGGGGGTCTCAGGGGAGCCGGTTGTTTTCTTTTCATTTCATATCACACCCCTATTAATCCTCAGCTAACAGCAGCACGGCCTGCTCCCAGCCTCCTAGCAACACTTTCAGTTGCCACACAGGCCAGCTCCTGCTTACACTTCCCCAGTTTTCACTTCCTGAGGGGCTAACAGGAAAAATACACCAGTGGAGTCCATGCACTTCCCTTCTCTCCGAACACACACAAACATGTATTGATCTTTCTGTCCATATTATACAATCCCAGCGATTGCTGCATTTCCTCATCCATTTCTCCTTCCCTGCATTTAAGTGTGGATAAACAAGCCTCAAACCCCCGGTGGCAGGCAGAGCATCGCCTTGACTGCGCGGGTAGACTCAGGCTTCCCCTCCCCTGCCTCTTGGGCGATTCGGCTGCATTTTCCGGGGGACGTGGGGAGGGGACCCCGAGTGCTGCGGAGCCGGCGGGACCGGCGGAGGCACCGGCGCTTCCCCGCGCCGGAGCGGCGGGGCCGGCGGAGCCGGGCGGGGCCGGGCGCTGTCCGCGGGGTTGGATTGCGCTGGCCACGGTGCTGAAACCAGGCTGAAACCGGGCTGGCCACGGTGCTGAAACCGGGCTGGCCATGGTGCTGAAACCGGGCTGTAACCAGGCTGGCCACGGTGCTGAAACCGGGCTGAAACCAGGCTGGCCATGGTGCTGAAACCGGGATGGCCACGGTGCTGAAGCCGGGCTGGCCACGGTGCTGAGCCGAGCTGACTGTGGTGCTGAGCAAAGCTGACCACGGTTCTGTATCCGGGCTGACCATAGTGCTTGAGCTGAGCTGATGGTGGTGCTGAGCTGAGCACAGTGTTGGGATGAGCTTATCTAGGTGTTGAGCTGAGCCGACCACGGTTTTGAAGCCAGGGTGACCATGGTGCTAAGCTGAGCTGACCACGGCGCTGAAGCTGGGTTGACCATGGTGCTAAGCCGAGCTGACCGTAGTTTTGAAGCCAGGGTGACCGTGGTGCTAAGCTGAGCTGACCGTGGTGTCGAGCTACGTTGACCATGGTTCTGAAGCCAGGCTGGCCACAGTGCTGAGCTGAGCTGACCACGGTGCTAGGATGAGCTTATCACAGCGTTGAGCTGAGCTGAACCACGGTGCTGAGCTGAGCTCCCCGCGGTGCTGAACCAATCTCTCCACGCTGCCAAATCGAGCTCTTCGGGCGCTGAGCGGAGCCCTCCAGGGTGTTGTGTCTGCGGCGCGGCTCGGCGCTGTCCCTGGTGCTGAGCCGAGCTCTCTGCTGCGCTCACAGCAGCTCTCCACGGTGCTGAGCTGAGCTCTCCGTGGTGCTGGTTCCATCTCCCCATGGTGCTGATCTCATTTCTCCATGGTGCTGAGTCCATCTCTCTGCAGTATTGGGTCAATCTCTCCATGGTCCTGAGCCCAGCTTTCCACAATCCTGGGTCCATCTCCCCGTGGTGCTGATCCAATCTCTTTGTGGTCCTTGGTTCATTTCCCCACGGTGCTGAGCCCAGCTCTCCATGGCGCTGGTTTCATTTTCTCCGCAGTGCTGGGTCCATCTCTCCATGGTACTGAGCCCAGCTTTCCTTGGTCTGGGTCCATCTCCGTCTCCCCGCGGTGCTGATTCCATCTCCCTGTCGTGCTGGGTCCATCTCCCCGTGGTGCTGGTTCCATCTCTCCATGCTCTGGGTCCATCTCCCCATGGTGCTGAGCGGAGCCATCCCCATGCTCTGGTTCCATCTCCCCATGCTCTGGGTCCATCTCTCCATGCTCTGGTTCCATCTCCCCATGGTGCTGGGTCCATATCCCCATGGCCCTGGTTCCATCTCCCCGTGATGCTGAGCGGAGTCATCGCCACCCTCGGCCCCGCTGCCGCCCGTGGCACGGCTCCACCCTGGGAGAGCTGGGGCTCGGCACGGCTCAGGGTGGGAGACAGTGGTAAAAGGCAAGGAGGAACCTGGTGCTGGATTTGGATTCTTTTCCCTCCTCACTTCCTTCCTACATCCCCAAAGGGCACTGAGGGTTTTATTCTCACTGAGAGTGGGCATTGCAATCGAGCAGTAATTCATGTTTTAGACCTGGGTAGGTACTCTAAATTGAACTTTTTGTGCCCATCACTTTTTTGCACTGTGCTGAAGTTAAATGTTACTGAAGAAAAATTCAGCAGATGGTGTTTAGTTGTATAATCTATTTGGAGGCAATTTAGTTTATCAATCTCTTTAAAAATCAGTACGTATTAATAGTTTTTTATTTCCTTTGGACCTTTCGCTTTCTTGCTCCTGGATTCCTTGAGCAGCTCAGACTGTGTGTGAGTCTCTAACTCTCTTAGAGAAGTGCCAATTTCCTACTTCTCTTCCAAGCACACCCCAGAAAGAACTGAGGAAGTCAAGGAGACCAAATGTCTTTAAAAAATGTGAGAAACCTTAGAACGCTCAATCAATGCAACTCTGTGGGTAGAAACAGGATTTGGATGGGGTTCTTCTTGTACTGTCCAGTGTCTTCTTTAACTTCTGGTCCCCACTCCATTTGAATACATGATTTTAGCTACAATCATAGCCAATTGTATTGTGCTGGCTCTGGAACAACATTTGCCGGATGGAGACAAGACACCGATGTCAGAGAGACTGGTGAGTTGCATGCATTCATTTTCTTTTTTTATTTTCCTGGTCTAATACAAAAAGCAGTCGGCCACTGGGTGTTGGAAGTGTTTGGATCTAGTGTTTGGATCTATTTTAAAGATCCACACGTAAACAGACAGGCACTGATCTGACAATCAGAAAAATCTGTCACAGCAAGGATAACTGTCCCCTCCCAATCCCATCTGCACAAGAATGCTTCATCACTCCAGCCAGCCCTGCCCAGCCACAGAGAGAGCTGGACCTTGTCTTATGATCAGAAGGGCTTCACACTTAGGCAGCCTCTAAACCAGGACAGGAAGGAGCTGAGGAATGCTCAGAATTATCTTTGGAATCAAATGAACTTCTGTGTAATTTTAATTTTCCCAGGGAGTAGTAGAACAGAGTAACCTTTTAGGATTTGTGTGTCTCTTCCTGCCACAGCACAGATCCTTCAAGGAAAACTTTGTGTTCAGATGATTACACTTCCTTTCCAAAAAAAAAAAATGCAACCAGCTTACAGAGAAAAATAATTTACCCGCAGGCTTTATGGTAATGAGTCCAATTACCTTATTTCAAAAGAAAATAGAAGAATAGCTTCAAAATAATTCTCCCATTTATCATCACTGTAGGGAAACTGTGTAATTCTTGGTTTGATTTTACTCCTTTTACTCTCCTCTACTTTTAACGATCTGGAACGTCTTGCATGCCTAAATGCATTCATCCTGCATGTTCAAAGGATGGGGAAATAGGGATCCATATGTGTTTTCCATGTAGATGCTATATTATGCAAACAAAGATAACATTAGGCTTGCTGCCAGAAACGAGAGCCTCTGAATAGTGCTTGCTGCAGTTCCCAAGGATGGCCCATGCCAGTGGGCAACTCTCAGAATCTTATTCTCCAGAAGCAGGAAAAAGTGTGTTAGTGAGGAATCTGGAGAGTCAGGGTCAGAGTTTGGTGCTGGTTTGGAAATGGATCCACTCCTGCTGGCTGCCCTCCTGCACGGGGCTTGTTTTCTCTCTCTGTTGGAATTATTTTTAATTAAGAAAACATGAGGATAAAATAAATCAATGATTATACGTAGATCTTTCTGCCATTAAACCTGTCTTTGTGTGCTTTGGGGTTGGTTGGCAAGGCCGGCCTGGGGGTGTGAGCAAAGCACAGGTTTAGAGCCAGGACTGAGCTGGGAAAGTGCCTTCCATGGCTATAAACATAAGGAAAAGCAGTTTCAGGGACGTTCTGGCTTGGCAATCCTTTGGTTCATGTTGGTTTTATGTTTCTCTGTATCCCTTGATTTATAAGGGCATCCTAGAGGCATTTTATTGTCCTTTTCCCAGTGTATTAATTCCATTTTACAGCGCTCACATCTTCAGATCCTGCCTAAATCATTCCAAAGGGGGGCACTGGCATTGCCACGGAGCAGTGTGAGAGAGCTGAGTGAGGTAAATGCACAATCTCTGCCCTGTTGGCTCTGCCTCAGACTGGAAAGAAGAATTAACCCCTCATTTCTGTCCCAAGCACCCTTATGTTTGATCCAGATATCCTGAAGCCATTTTAACTACAGCACATTTGGAACTCTGAAGTACAAAGTAATTTTTCATAGAGTAGCACTGAGAATCTTTACAAGTCATGAAATACTTTTTATTTTCAACATAAGCTGGAAAGAATAAGCATTGTGAGCAAGAAAAACTGTCTTCTAGTTTTCAAAGTGAAACTTCTTTAGAATTCTCCTGTTTCTTCTATAAACTGGAAGTTGTTTCACCAAAAATGTTACAAATCTGTGTTAAACCACAGTGGGGAAACGATCCCATACATTTCCCATACATTTCCTATACATTTTCAGGTTTGTTCAGCCAAATTCCGAGTCCATGCAGAAGAGCAGGTGCTTTATTGCTGTCTTTAGCAGGAATGGAATTGGTCTTTTTTGGGCAATGGTTAATGGATATGGCTTTTTTTTCTCCTGGATTCATTAAAATCTCCAAATTTGAGATCATCAGTGAAGAGTTAATCAGATATTGAGGATATGAGGAACACATCACATGCCTTTTGTGACTGGGAGATGTTGGCAGAGTTGTTGAAGGAAAACTGAAGTTGCCCAGATAATTTGTTCCACAGAAACAAAGGGGGGAAAAAAAGATTGTTTGCTAAAGCTGAGAAAAAATGGGAGGAGCCCATGCAAACATTTTAATTATTTTTGTCTTTTAATCAAAATTCTCCTATATTTATCTCCCCAAGACCCAGGATATGATCCTGCAGTGCAATCTCACCAGGCTGTTTTCTGTGTTCCTGTTATTGTCAGACAGGGTTAACTGAGCACAGGTCTCAGTACATGCAGTACTCCAAGATTTGGAGTGTCTGGCTTAGGAGAACTCTCAGAATGCACAGAAAAGCATTACTTGACTCTGGGCTGGAAATTCTGGTCAAAATCAGGGCTCTGAGAAAGCCCCAGCCTGGTGATCAGAGCATTTAGTAATGAACTGGGAGACTGGCTCAGGTCCTTGATCATCAAACGAGGAACAAACTCATTCTCCTACCAGCAGCAGACTGACCTACCCCGAGGCTCTTTCCTGCTCGGAGCTGGAAGTCTCACATGCTCTGGATGCTGGGAATGTTTCCCACCCACCAGGAATTGTCCAGTGAGCAGCTTTGCCCCTGTCCATCTCCACCAGGAATTGTCCAGTGGAGCAGCTTTGCCCCTGTCCGTCTCCACCAGGAATTGTCCAGTGGAACAGGTCTGCCCCTGTCCATCTCCACCAGGAATTGTCCAGTGGAACAGGTCTGCCCCTGTCCATCTCCACCCAGTCAGCCTCCCTCTATCTATCCCAAAGAATCTTGCATGGTTTGTACACACATGGAGCTCCAAATGTGGGAATGGGAACTTCCCATCCCAGTCCCCAATGGTCTCACAGGTACCTTGCTCACAAGGCTCTTGGCTGTCCACACCAAGACCTCCTTCCTTCCCTATCTCCTTCCTGATTGCTCAGTTTCCCATGAGGAGCTCAGGAGACCTTTCCCAGAAGGACAGTGATGATTCTAGAACTTGCAGAACAGGAAATCTCTTTTCTGCCCTGCCCTGCCCTGGGGCAGGCCCTGTTGGATGGCACCAGTGTTGTAGTTGAGATAGAGACAACACAAAGCAACACACTCCATTTTCAAACTGTTTTTATTCTAGCATGCATGCTTTTTATACATTCTTACAAAACTCATCAGTTTACACTTTACTCATTGGTCAGGAAAGACAAACAAAGTGCTCATTGGACCAGGGAGCTGCAGTTTCTCTTATTTATCCTTCTTTCTTTCTTGGTTTCTGTGTCAACGACCTTGGTAGAAAATTATTTCAGGGGTAAATGTGGATCCTCTTATCAAACTTCCCTCTGGCTGTCAGAAATTGCTGTAAAATCTCTTCCACACCTGAGGGGCTGTGGGATGTTCACTGCAGGCTCGGGGTGTTTGGCTCCCCTGGGTGTTTTGGAGGTGAGGACAGAACATCACTTTTCCCACATTTTCAGCTCTGTGACAGCTCTGGCAATTTACTAATGGATTGAATGCTTTCTGCCATCCGCAGGCACTTAGAGCAGTAATGTGTGAGCTGCTCATATTAACCTTTGCATGAACAAAGCCTTTCACACCCAAACCTCTCCAGGCTGTCACATCTGAAGGCCAAGGAAAGACACTAGGACGTGAAGTAGGCATGGTAATGACTTTCCAGACTCAGAAGTTGTTTCTGATCAGAAACATATTGATTAAATGTGTGTTTGGCCCAGCCTCAAGCTCTGCTGTGTCCACAGCAAACAACTTGCTGGCACAGCTCTGGCTGCTGCCCAGATTCTCTGCCCTCCTTCCAAGTACGCACAGGGATCCTCATCCTCACCTGCTCTGCCCCTCTGCAACCCGAGCAGGGCCACAGCCCTTGGTCTGAAGGGGCTTCAGGGTGTCCCAGCAGGGACTCTGAGCTGAGGCAGGGCCATTTCAATGCTGCACAGGGCATTCAGCCATGTCCTTCCCTCCTCCATCACACATAGTCAGACAAATCCTTTTTTTTTCGTCAGCTGCAGGACCTCTCCCTGTAGGAGGACACAGTATGGGTAAATGAAGGTAATGTGGAGTGTAATCTCATCCCCCAATGAGTTGCAGCTGGTCCTTATTACTAAAGATTAGGAGCAGGCTGGATGATAACAGCAACACCTGTAGCCAATGAGAACTAGTGGCATAAAAGGAGTCAGAGAAGTCAGATGGCTGTTGCAAGGACTGAGAACAGTCAGTGCTTAGAGGAGCTGCCTACAGAAAACATTGAGGGGGTATGAAACTCTGGTGCTGTGGAATCCTTGCACTCTTGATAGATAAGGCAACCTAAGACAACAGAACTCTGGATATATAAGACAACCTGTAATGCTAATAGAACTGTTGTAGTATATAAGGCAACGTCTCCCCAGTGGGGCATAAATTTTATTTTTCATCTTTTTGTCACTGCCCTGATTCTTGGGCTGAATCAGTGTAAATTTAGGCAGGCTTTAGAAAAGACCTTCTTTCTTTTGCCTCTTATTTCCCCAGCTACTCCCTGCCAACCCTACAGATGAGAGCTTTTCTTTGTAATAAATACCCAAATCCATCTGTGAGCCTTTCTGCTTCCCTAGAAGCTGACAAAAACTCCTGACCCACTTCCTAAGAGCTCTGTGCAGCCCCAGCTTTGGGAAGAGCACATCCCTCAAACCCTGGAGTACCTGAGCCTGGCTCTTTAAAGCTGGGAGCTGTAATCGCCAGGCACCTGACCTAGATTGAGCAGAGCCTGGAGTAGATACCAGGCTTCAAGGAAGTGAGGGAGTAATGTGGAGGAGTGGATGTGGGTAAAGGTAGCTTTTTTTGTGTGTCTTGGAAGAGCTATTTTTAGAGGCATACGAGTAGTTGTGGGATGGGGATTTGGGATGGGCTGGGAGGCCTTTGTGTGCAGACATTACCTGGAGCTGTTGAGGAACAGGTGGATTGGGCTGTCAGAAGGCTCCTATGTCCATGAGGAGTTGTAAGGAACTTCTCCTGGAGTCAGGATGATTTCTGACCCCTTTCTGACCCCTTCTCCCTTATTCCTTCTTTTCTGTGCTGGGTTGCAGCCCTGGGACGCCTCCAGCTCTCACTGCTGGAAGAAGATGTGTATTGTAGGATTTCTGTTGAAGGTCACAAAAGGTCTGGTGGCCTTTGTTCCTGTTTCTCTGTGGGTAAACAGCTCTGAGATGGGCAGCTGGAGGTCTGGCAGGGGTGGCTGCTGTGTCCTCTGAGCAGCATTAGTGAGGGACTGAGGGCTTGGAGGTGCTGCTGCTTGTGCAGAGCCCACCTTGGCTGGAGGGGAGGCCAGTTTGGGAGCTTGGGTTTTAATTTTCTGCTCTCCATTTCAGCCAGGGGCCCAGTGCCCCTTAGCAGGTCCCTGCTCTGTTTTGCTGCATGGCCAGGCAGCACGTGTGAGTGTCTCTGCAGGTGATGTCACCTCACCACAGGGACAGGGCAGGTGGAGCTGCTGGGGCTGTGAGGTCAGAAAGGTGCAGGGGAACAGAGGTAACAGAGGGTGCAAGGTGGAATGGTGGAAGAGCTTTTCCCACTGAGGTGTGTAGGGACATGGGGAATGGAACCTGAACAGCAACTCCAGGGGTTGTGTTTTTCAGCAGCCTGGAGGCATCCTCAGAGACTGGAGCTCTCTGCTGGACTTGCTGAACTGGGTCATGTCCAGCCAAGCCTCTCTGGGAGGGCTGTGCTGTCACATTACAGATCCCAGGGGAGGTCAGGCTGGAGGAGACCACAGTGTGGTCATGGTGCCACCTCCCTGCTCCAGCAGGGCCATCCCAGGGCACGGGGCTGATGGTTCTGGAACCTTCCCAGTCAGGGAGAGCCCACAGCCTCCCTGGGCTCTGCTCAGGGCTGGGCACTGCCCAGGGCAGCAGTTCTGCCTCCTGGGCAGGGGAATTGCTGGGTCAGTCCCTGCCCGTGGCTCTGGGGCCATAGCTGGGCCTGGAGCAGAGCCTGGGCCTGCTCTGACCACTGCACACAGGGACAGACAGGGATGGACAGGGGGATACAGGGGCAGACAGGGACAGATTGGGCTGGGCTCAGACCCTGCCCGTGGCTCTGGGGCCATTGCTGGGCCTGGAGCAGAGTCTGGGCCTGCTCTGACCCGTGCACACAGGGACAGACTGAGGGACACTCAGGGACAGACTGGGACAGATGGACAGACAGGGACAACCAAGGCTGAGGGCCCCTCTCAGCATCACCTCTCAAGACTGAACAGGTCCAACTTTTAGGGATGAAAACCCCAATTTCTGGAGCAAGTGCTGTTCTGAATTGTGGGTCTGTGCCAGAGCTGTGCAGAAGGTGCTCTGCTTGTGTCAAATCTGCTTCTTCCCTGGTTCTGAGACCACAAACCTCAACATCCCTGCTCTTTTCCCATCAGAGAACAAACAATCCCCTATTGTCATAAGGAGAATTGCAAAATAGAACAGCTATGTCTCAAACAGCAGCTCAGCTCTTTGGTTCTGGTGGCCAGAAATGCCAAAGCCACTGGAAAAGAGATTTGTAATCTCTCTTGCTTCTTATTTGGGTAGGGCTGCTTTACTTCCACTGAATTCAACTGCAAACCAGGCTCTAAGGCACATTTGGAAATTGGTTATTGGTGCCAAAGCTGATAAACAAGTTCTTGAAATTGATGCCCATTGCTTTTACATCTTGCTTTGTTCTCGTTTCTTTCCCAAATCTTCCTTCCAAATGCGAATGCTTCCATTTGGCACTGAATTTGTGTTGAAACTCCAGTCAATAAAGTTTAATCCTGAGAGATCTGGTGCAGAGATGGAATGAAAGGTTTAGTAAAACTGTAGAGACCAAGCTTGATTTTCAGTGTAGTGATCAAGGACACGAATCTGCAATCCCAAAGGAAATGTTAGTCTGCACCATGCACCCCAGACACGAATCTTGCTGCTGCTGCTGTTCATGGGAGGGGTTGGGGATTTCTCCCTGAACCACATCCCCAGTGAAAGGAAAACAAATGAGGCTGCAGCTGTGAAAATTGATAAAATGGAGGAGAAGGAGCAAAGAACGAACTGATGGAATAAATGATAAATAAATAATTTCCTGTCAGTGCAGTCAGGCTTGCTGTGGCTGACTGTTGCTCCCCAAGACACCCTCTTGTTTCAGGCTCCTGGATGAGTTGTGGAACATTTTCCACGCCAATAACTCCAGAAACCTGTCATCTCTAATTTCAGTATACCCTTAGAGCAAAATCTCCACATCAAAATTCCCTCCAGAACATTCCGTGAAGGTGGAAAATGTGGTGTGAAACCATCAGGATGAAGGCCAACAGGATTGCCAATTTGTAAAGAAAATTCATTTCAGAGAAACAATAATGAAATTCCTCTGTGATCTTACTCCCAACGAACTTAAACCTTTAATTTCAGCTCTGTTCAAAGAATGGAAAAGGTGTGAAGTTGCTGCCTGTAGCTGTTTATGGGACTGCTTATCACAGCAGGGACATGGATATCTCCTTGACTCCTTTCATTTCCCTTCTTTTCCAGGATGACACTGAGCCGTACTTTATTGGAATATTTTGTTTTGAAGCTGGTATCAAAATCATCGCTCTGGGCTTTGTTTTTCACAAAGGCTCTTACCTGCGCAACGGCTGGAACGTGATGGATTTTGTCGTGGTCCTCACAGGGTAGGTGACCTCCTCTCCCCCTGAGCATAACGGGGCTGTCACCCTCATTTGTGGTGTTTGTTTGCTCTGGATTGGGCTGGGATTGATTGGAGTAGCACTAAAATCCTGCATTTCTGGCTGTAGTAAACCCAAAGAATGGTTCTCGTGCTGAATGAGTCAGCTGCCAAGTGTTTGAACCAACTCAAAAGTGGTTTTGAGGATATTTCTTTGTAGATATTCCAGTGTGTGTCTGATGCAGACACCTCCTGACATTTCTGTGACTTTACAGGTTCTAATTGCCACTGGTCCTTGAACCTGATTTAAATCAATTTATTTTCGGACGTTACAGGGTGACTTTAGAAGTCAACATGGAGAGTGCTAACAAATTAAATGCATCCTGGTTTTAAGCTGTTACAACTCTGAAATCAGCCAAGTTTCTGCAGGAATGAATTTATTCCCCTATAAAATAACTTTTCTCAAAAGAATTCGAAGGTGTTTGAAAAGAATTCAAAATGTCTTATTAAGAATGGAGGTGAAAAGGTTACGTGTGCATTTTGTACCCTGCTTTGAGATGATATCACTGATCTCTCCCTTGGAAATGCTGACAATATTTTACATTATGCATTGCAGCAGTTTCTGTCTATTTATATAAATGGAGGGTGATGCTGGTGGATAATGAAAACATAAACATGAACACTTCTAGTCTACAAATTGGGCTTTAAAGCTTCAGAGGAAACGATCCAAAGGTCTGCGTGAGGTCCTGAGCTTGCAGCCTTCATCTTGGAAGGATTTCAGTTCATTTCTCCCCAGAAACTGCAGCCTGGCTCCTGCTATTGATATGCTTCCCATATCCATCCTTTCCCACACCTTGCCTGCCCGTGTGTGTGGATATTCCCTGCTCCTGGTGGTGGTGTGGAGTAGGGAAGTGCTTGCATACATATACAAATGTATTCATTAGCTACATGATCACTGTAATTCCATTTGCATTCATGGCACCCTGTGATACAGCACTTGAGAGGCCAAAGGGAATTCTTGATGTATTAAGAGGAAGAGAATAAATATTCAGGGCTTGATTCTCCTGCTGCTGGGGCTGGGTATTTAATCAATAGAAACTTCAGTGGAGGCACAAGGAGAATCAGATTTCCATACTTAGAAGCAGGGGGTACCAGGATGAAAAGAGAATTAGCACAGATGCTGCTATTATTCTCACTGATGCTCTGTTCTGATTCCTAGTTAGCTCCACATCATTGTTTGTGTTTAAAAAAATATAAAATCAAGGCCCTGATTCTGGAAAGGACTTTGGCACTGGCTGAATTTATCCTACAGCAAAGCATTCCTCTATATGCTGGAATTCAGTTGACTCCAGTGGTTCTCTACTTAAAGTCCAGGCTCCACAGAAAAGCTTTTCTGAATCCCAGCCATATTGTTTGGGCATGGCTTGAATTCCTATTATTATTATTATTATTTTTTCCTCCATAAACACAAGACTCCAGAGCTTGTTGGTTTTATTTTACAACTGACACATTCCAAGCGCCGCAGCCGAAGCGGCCGCGGGATCCCCTTGGAACGAGCTGAATCCCAGCCATATTGTTTAGGCATGGCTTGAGTTCCTATTATTATTATTATTATTTTTTTCCTCCATAAACACAAGACTCCGGAGTTTGTTGGTTTTATGGTTTTATTTTACAACTGACACATTCCAAGCGTCGCAGCCGAAGTGGCCGCGGGATCCCCCCGGAACGAGCAGCGTCTCCCTGGTGCTGTGGGAGCTGCTTCTTGCAGCACTGTTTGATCCTGGAAAATAATTGTGGGATATCAGCTTGATGAGACAGCTGGAACAAGGACCCCCGGTGCCATCTGCAGCCCCGCGGGTTCCTTTGAAGTGCCATCCTGTTAACGTCACCGCTGCTGTTTCCAATGGTGACACCAACTGGGCCCCGCTGAAATTGTCTCGTACAAGGGCTTCCCACCAGGCAGCAGTGCAGGGGTGGCAAAGGCTCAGCTCATCAGCTTTGAGCCCAAGAGCCATCTCCACTGAGGAAATCCAGACCTCTAATCCTTGTAATTCGAGGGCTGCATTTAACAAGGCACTTGAGCTCGTGCCCGATTTTTGGCGTTAGGGGGAAGGTACTGAAAATAACAGAGTTACTCATGCTTGGTTTGATGCTTTCCTGAATATTTCTAGTCCAGGTGGAGGGAGCACTGAAAGCTCTGAGCTTCACACAGGGGGTTGAATTAGTGTTTTCTCTGTAGCCTGGCGTGTGTTGCTCTGCACTGCCCAGATCATGATTAAGTTCTCAACTCACTCCTGTGTTGCCATGGGGCTGTGCTGGAAATGTGGAGTTCCTCTTCCTTGGGTTTCCTTCAGCGGCCAAAACCTTTTCGTGTGCTCAGGTGAGAGGGGAAACCTGTGCAGAGCTGTTTATTTGAGACAAAATCCTCCTTGTTTCTGCATCAAGATTTCAAAGTCAGCTTGATGAGTGAGAAATTTCCTGCTGACAAACCCTCCAGGGGTGGGATGTAAGGTGGTGAGACAAGTGGGACCTTCATTCTCATTTCTATGGAAGGCAGACTTGGATCTCTGTGTTTCAAAAAATGATCAAGCTGTAATTTATTAGGGAATAATAAAAAAGGACAGTGCTAAGCCAGTACTTAATGTGTTCTTATAAATATAGATAGGTAGGACATCAGTTTTTGAAATATCATTTTGCTACTCTATCAAAAGCTTTCCTTTGCCATATGTGCAAGATTTCTACTTGAAAATGTTGCTTCATGTTTCCCAGGCAGTGCTCAGCTCCCAGGCTCAGTTTTACATTGATCTTCAATATTATGGAGAGATTTTGAGTCTTCTGCTTATTTTTTTTTTTTTATTTCTGTGTAAGCATGAAAGATCGTGAAAATGTTCCATGATACCCCACACAGAGTTGTGTACCTGCTAATCCTCTGAGTGCTTGTTTTTATTAAGGTAAATGGTGAATGCCAGAAAACCTGATCTCATTTTCAGCTTTTAGCTAAGCACCAGAAAAGCAAAGAGCAGCTCAGCTCTCATTCTCTCTGTTTCCATAGGAAAAAGGCCAGCCAGAGTCTGGCTGTGCTTTGGAGGAGGCTGTGGGGGAAGGCTCTGCATTGATTGAACTTAGCCTTGTGTAAATATTCCAGTGATCATGCAGCAATCCTTCCCACCTGCTTTTTCCAACCCTTTATATATATATTTTTTTCTTTTGGTTACTCAATGCCTGCACCCTGGAATTATTGATAAATATATTTTTTATCTACCTGCAATGAGGGAGATTTTGCTTGTCAAAAGCAGACAGCAGAACTTGTTAATCAGGAAATACATCAGGGCTGTGTTCCATGCAGCCAGGATCAATATCTTATTGAGCTAAACTCGAGTCTAACAGATAGTGGCCCAAAATGGCTTTGGTTTGTTGTTCCAGAAAACACTCCCTCGCTTTCTTTTCCCAGCAATGCTGTGGTGCCTATTTCTCATTTGCTTCCAAGGAAACCTGTGGATCTGCTGTTAACAAAGGCCTGGGAAGAGAACAGGTTGCTCTCCTTGAAAGATATTGTTGCCTCTGTGATTTATTTAGTGATTTCTTGTGGTCTCCACCAGTTGTAGACGAGTCTCAATGAAAGCTGCTCCTGCTGGGATGGGCCTGTTGCTGTTGGGGAGAAAAACACACATTTTATAGCTCCTGCACATTTTATTTCCACGTTTCTGTGGGATTGCACTGGCTCCGGTGGTGACATCACCCATTAGCAGCTCTAAATCACACAAAAAAGCAGTTTCTCAGTTGGCCTGGGACTGGATGATCTTAATGCAACTCTTCCAAGGTGGAGGCAAAGGGATTTTGTAATTCTGTTGCTGCTACGTGTTTTGGGCTGAAAATTTTAGAAATCCACAGTTGTTTTGGGAACAAATTTGTCCTATCCCCTCAGCTGGAGCCATGAGCTCTGAGTCAGGGCCTGAAGGATTCAGATCTTTTCCTCTTGGACTTCATGGGAGGTTTTCTCCTGGGTTTTGGATGCAAAGCCTGCAGAACTGCTGGGTTTGTGTGGAGCTGTATGCTGAGGGGAAGAATGGGGAACAAGGCACAGACAGAATGATATTGATCTTTGAGTCCCAAAATTCAGGTGTCCAGGGGTTTTTCAGAGGGAAAAAAGGGGCTTTTAAACTGTGATGTCCAAGGGGTCTGCTCTCAGTTGTGTTTTGGAGCTTGTTGATACTTCTGGTTTCCAAATCATGGATAATGAGCTTTAGAGTCTGCCCTTCACTCTGTTTTGGAGCTTTTTTATACTTTTGGTTTCCCATATCATGGATAATGGACTGTGGGGTTTAACTCCATACCCCAGTAAAGGAGCTGCTTGTCCCTTTTTCATCACCAGCTACCTGAGATTCCCCTTGGTGCCTTCTAGTAAGGTTTGAAGAAGAATTCCTTTTTCTGCATGCCTATGGTTTTATGAAACGCCAGCTTTTCCCTAGTTGCTGCCCAGCCTCCCTTGACCTGAGGGCTTTTCTGTGCACCACAGGCCTTTTCTGGTGCTCTGGTCCTTCCCCAGTTCTGCCACATCCTCATGGAGTGACCACAACCACATTGTGTTTGTCCAACACCAAGAGCGGCTAAAGGCCGCTATGAAATAACAGAGTGCTTGACAGGATCATGCTCTGCCCTTTATGAGCAGAATTAATTTCTTTTGGCTTCCAATCAGCCTGGATTAAACACTCTCGAAGAGTCCTGGTGGCTTCTTGAGCCAGTTGGATCAGCTGCCTGCATCTCTGGGTGGGACTGGCAGAGACAGCGTGTGCCACCCCGGCGCTGCCAAGCGATGTGCACAAAGTCTCTGCGCGGGTACGGATGTCTCAGCCTGTCTGGAACAAATTACAAAAGCCAGAATTATCTTGATTGTCTGAGAAATGTGCTCCCAGCTCCTGATGCTGCTAATAATTTGGAAGGCAACTCATTTAGTAACAGCATAAAGGCCTGCTCATGCTCGATGTGAGCGTTGCTGGTTACCAGGATCATCCTGCTATGTGGGCAGTGGGAGCTGCTATTCCTGGTGCTGTGTTTGAGGAGCAGCAGCTTTGGGTGCAGGGATGAGTGACAGAGTGGGAGGCACAGGAACCACCCAGCCTGGGCTGTGCAGCAGGTTTGGACCTTGGATCTGCTCCTTTCAGGTGGATGTACCTCCTAGACAAGGTGTGGGGGGAGATGTGACCAGGGAAGTGTTGGAGAAGGAAACACCTTGGTGAGGGCTGGGATTCTTAAAGCTGTCAAATACTCATAGAAGCTTTGGCTCCAGCATTTCTTTCTCTCCATGTGCATGTTCCTCTGCTTCAGAAGCCCTTAAATGAGGATATCTGAGCTCTGGGACTGGCTCTGGTGTACTGTGTGTACAAGGGTGATGAGACGAAATGGCTTCAAACAGAAGGGAGGTTTAGATGAGAGGTTAAGAGAAAAAATCCTTCCCTGTGATGGTGAGCAGGCCTTGTCAGAGGCTGCCCAGACCAGCTGTGGCTGCCCCTGGATCCCAAGGCCAGTTTGGATGGGGTTGGAACATCCTGGGACAGTGGGAGGTGTCCCTGCCATGGCAGGGGGGGCACTGGATGAGCTTTAAGGTCCCTCCCAACCCAAACCTTTCTGTGATCCTCTGATTCTATATTTCACTTGCAAATAACCACAGAACTAATTAGAAAAATGAAATTCAAATGAAATCAGCCCCCTTGGCTGCCCTGCAGCACCCCTTTAGGTGGTTGCTCAATTCTTTGTTTATCAGCTCTGGGAATGGAGATGTAGGGAATGAAGGGGTCGGAGCAGGGAAGTGCAGATTGCCCTCTGCTTTCCCAATGTGGAAATTTTGGCACTTGTGTGCTAGAAAGCAAAGCAGGGAAACAACAGGAGTTGGGAAAAAGGACACTTTGAGGAGGAACAAGCTCAGTCCTGGTTGGCTGTCACAAGGAAAAGGAGCTGTTTGCTTGGGGTGATGATGGACTTGGGGTGAGTGCTGTCAGCACCGTGCATGAGTCATGAAAGGAGCAAAGCTTTTATGGATTTTAATGCAGCTGATCCTTGTGTTCAATTTCTTTTATGCTCCAGTGATGGATGGACACTCGCTGGCTCAGAAGAGCCAAGGCCCCCTTCTGAAATTGAATCAGATAAAGATGGACAAGACACAGGGATTTACCTGTGAGGTGTTACCTGGTGCTCTGGCTGGTGGGTGAGCGCAGAAAGGGAGGAAGGCAAGACAAGAAATTTTCATTTTTAAAGCAGAGAGAGTTTGTAACTGGGAAGATGTTTGAGGTCTCAGGTTGAACAGAAATTGTTCTATCCTCTGCCCCTTGGCTGTCTGGGCTCCTGGGGAGCTGCAGGAGCCATTCCCTTCAAAGAAGACTGGGCAGAGAAGAAGAGTTTGAGGCCTCTAAACCCATCTGGCAAATGTCCCCATTTCCTTTTTTGCCCAGTGGGCAGCAGCCTCCTTGGGACTGGAGCATGTTCTCTCTCTGGGCTTGTTTCTCTGAGCAAAGGGGGCCCCAGGCCGCGCTGAGCCTCTTGCTGTGTTAATTAGGGCTCGTGTCTTTTTTTGTTGCTTGTAGTGGCTTTTCTGCATCGATTTTGGTGGGGGTGGCTGGAGGCAGGTTGAGAGAAGCGGGTGGGTGAGTAATTGTGTGGCTGGCTGCTAAATCAGGAGACTTTCCTGGGCAGAGGAGGACTCTGGGCTGTGCTTAGAGGAAGGCTGCAGATGGTCCCAGCCCCTCAGAGGAGCTGCAGGTGGGGACAGCCCTTCCCTAGCAGAAATTATCCTGCTCTGGCTCTGCTCTGGTGGTGGCAAACCAAACGTTTCAGGTCAGAGAACCTCTCAAGGGCAAACAGATAATGAGATTGATGTGCTGCTCTCTTACTTTATTAAAAGGGACTGCGAGGTATCGAATACCTGGGATGAGAAGTGATAATGATGGAACAGCACAAGGAGCCTGGAAGTTGAGGCACAAACCATCCCCTTTCTATTAAAGAGAGAGGAAACAAAACCATCCAGGTTTCCATCTCTTATCCATTTTCACATTTTGTGCCTGTTTGTGCTTCCTGGAAGGTTTGTGCTCACAGAGAGGGGCTGCCAGACAATATTTATGGGTGTTTACCTCTCTCTGAAACTGGGCAGCTGTCAAGTGGAAGTGACCATCCCAAATGAAAGCAAGGGTTGCTCCTCATGGCAGCCAGGGCTTTATCAAAGGCAGGCAGGATCATTAGTCCAGAGTCCAGACAGTATTTTTAGCTTTTTATGGCTCTCAAAGGCAGGTGGGTGGCAGGGAAATATTGTCTCTTGTGAGGGAAGCAGCTGCACAGGCAATTGTGGAGCCTGCAGGTGGGAAGAGGACTCTGGACCTGGGGATCTGCTCTGAATGTGTGATCCTGCCCTGGCAACCAAGTCCTGTGGGCACCTAGAGGTGGAAAACATTGGTAGCTGCTCTTGGAGCTGGGTGTGGATACTGGGAATTAAACCCCAAACCGGCAAATCAAACTGTAGCTCCAAAGGGCTTTAATTCCTTATTTTTAATGCTTCCTTGTTTAAAAACAAACAAGCAAAAAAATCAGCAAGCCCAAAATACCCAAGTGCTGTGTGTGGTGTTGAGTGCTGTCCCATAATTAGATGAGGAGGAGGAGGGTGCAGGTTACCTCAGACTCCTGCTTCTCAAATGGTGCTTCTGCTGCTGTGTCCCAGTTCCAAGGGAGCAGCTTTGGATGGCAAAGTGCCTGCTCATCTCAGGGGAGAAGAACCTGCCTGTGGCTGTGCAAAAGGGTGAGGATTTGGAAAACCAGCCTGGTTTTAGTCGTGATCTAAGCCTGAGTGCCAACAGTGAGCCTGCACACGTGTCCTTGGATCCACATCTCACCCCAAAGGCTTTGGGTGCTCTCAGACCATTCCCTTCTTGGGGCTCCCTGAAAACATCAAGAAAACTTGGATTTGGAAACCTTGGATTTGGAAAGCTGATTTTTCATTCTTTTCTTGCTGAACCACCCAAGAGGTGTGTAGGATGCTCTGGCCAGGGCCAGGTTTCCATGCTGGAAGCTGGAGCCAGAGGATGTGTGAATTCCAGGTCAAGCCAAGTCCAAGATCAGCACCTGGAGATGCTTTTGCACACAATTCAACAAGATTTTTTTGCTTAACTTCAGCTCTCTTGCATCTTCTCTGTGCTGAAGGGCCTGAGACAGAGGAAGGGATCCCCCATGAGTGAGGTCAGGCTGCAGGATGACTCTTCTGGATGAACTCCTGATTGTGGGAAGGTCCCTCTTCTACCCTGGGCAAACCCAGCAGCTCAGGCTGAGAAAGTCCTGCCTCCCGTGGCACACACCAAATGTTGCAATATTGAGATCATAATTCCAATAACCAAACCTGTGGGGTGAGCTTAGAGGCTTTGGGAAACTCCCTGATCCTCACAAAGGCCACCTAAACAACACACAGGAGAAACCTTTCCCTCCTGGCATGGTCAGCATCAGCAGAATCCACATCTGACACAATTGTCTCCTCCCTCCTCCATCTCCCCATATTTTCGTGGCCAGAAAAGTCACCTGTCATGGGTTTTGGATTGATAAATGCAACAAACTCATTTGCTCAGTGATGTCAGGGTGGAGCATTCAGGAAACAGGTCAGGCTTTTCTGGTGGATATTCTTGTTCTGTCAGTGCTGGAGTTGTCTTGGTTTCCGAGCTGGCTGCAGGGCTGGGTGTGTTTGTGTAGGTGATTCTCGTGATCAGCTGCAGCATTTTAAAAGCCTCCCTCTGGAGCAAGAAGTTCAGGTCACTCCTGAGTTAAACCCAATTTTAGACAATAATGGGTTTAGCTGTTGGCTCAGTTCAAGTCAGTTCAGGCTGGGCTGGGTGAGATTTAAGCAAAGAAAGGATCAGGAGCAGAGATTGGAGCAGTGCTGGGCTTCCCTGGGAATGGAAATTGTTGCTGGGGCCCTCCAAAGAGGGGAGGGCTGCTCTCAGCCAGGAATCTGTGAGCAGAGGGTCGTTCCTTAGGGAAGTTTCTGAAGAGGGATTGAGGCTGACTCCCCTCCTTTGCCTCGTTACACAAATTCCCTGTAGGGCTCTGCACAACTGGAAGGTTCCACAGTCAGACTGAGGCTTTAGGAGCAGATTGATGGTCCATGGGATGATGTAGAAGTACAGAAGTGAAGGACAAAATTGAGCTGCTTGGAGAAGACTGAGACTTTTTTAGCTATGAAATGTTCCTGTGCTGAAGAACTCTGATAATCAGAAATACTTGGTTGGATGTAGCTTGATTCTAGTTCAAAAAGGACTTAATAGAACTTGAATTGGGGCTCTCAGCTCATTTTCCAATTAAAAAGAACTAAAAAAAGGAAGACAGTTCAGTCATTCAGACTTTTGGCTCAGTTTCCCCCTCTCAAACACCCTGAACCAGCATCCTTAAATAAAGTTTGGGCATGGGAGCTTAGGATGAAGGCTGTGAAAATGATTAAAGTGTTGAAGAAGTGTCCATTTAAGGAGAAGTGAAAAGGCTGAGAGTGTTAAAATTAAGAGCAAAGTCTCATAAGGGTGAGATAGATAAAGAAAAGCAGAGAGAAAATCATGTTTCCCTGTCTATTTTGGTAGGACTCAAAAAACATCAGTGATGAAAATGAGGTTTTAGAACTTCTTCACTAATGGAAATGTAATTAACTCATGGAAATCATCACAAGCATTTGCTGGTTTGGGTCTGGAGACCAAAGTAGCCTTGAGATCATCTTCAGATCCACCAGAAAGAAGGGAAATGGTATTTTTTGAAGGGGGATGATTAGGCCTTTCCTTGGTGCTCCCTGGAATAAGTTAGGTGGAAATGTGAACAGGCTGTTTCATAATTGTCCTTTCCTTTATCTTGTAATTTCTTCTGAATCCTGTGGAGCCACGGCTCGGGAGCAGGATCCAGCCTGTTCCAGCCTGACCTGGGAATACGAATTTGTCAGTTTAGAGACGACACAATATCAATAGCAGTGCTGCTGTTTCATCCCTTCATGTCTGATTTAAAGATCAAACATCTTTCTGCTGCAGCTCAGAGAGAAACTTCAATGCTCCAGAGCTGAGTGTGCCCTCCAACCCCGTGAGCCTCAGCTGTGGGAAAAGATCTGGGGTTAAAAATTGGCACTTGTTTAAAATGAATCCCAGGTGGTTTCTGGTAATGTGGACATCACTGTGATAAAGGGGGCTTGGTTTGGGTGAGGAGGGAGGTCAGGAGGCTCAGACCTGGTGCTGCAGGGGTGTCACTGCTCCATTTCCATCCCCTTGACCTTGCTTTGGGAGGATCTCAGCCGTGGCCTCCCGACTTTGCAGGATCTGGAACACAGGAGAAGCTTCTGGCAGGTGAAATTATCTGATCAGGGGGTGGCCCTGTCCTCAATGAGGCTTCAGTCAGAGCTGAGAGCTCGTCCAGCTGCCACCAGTCAGGCATGAAAGCTCTCCTGCTGGGGAGGAGCATTAGCAAACCTCCCTCCCAGTGCCAAAGACAAATCTCTGCTGCTTTTCTGGCCTCCAGTGCTGGGAGAGGGGTGGCAGCCAAAGGCTCTGGGAGGTTGCAGGGAGTTATTTCCACACTGGGAAGGGATCTGCACTCTTGGCTGCTGGCAGGTGGGTTAGACCTTTCCTGAGGGTCATTAGAAACAGGCCTGGAGAAAAGATGAGGAGAAGTCTCGGCTTGATAAAGACATGGATTGCTGGATCCTGGCTGCTCTGGCTGCAGGATGAGGAATGAACTCCAGAAAACTCCTCACATTTCTTTTTAATCCCATTATTTTCAGAAGTTCATATCCATGTGCTCCAAGTAAGTGATGCTGTATCTGTTCAAAACCATTTAGCTGATAACACGAATAACCTCATCACAGATCTCTGCAGCTTATCTCTGCTCTGAGAAATGTGCTGAAATGAAAAATGTTACCTTTCTTGTCTTCTGATGCCAAATCTCAGCCTGATTTACCCACTTCCTGAGCAGAAGCATTCCAGATTCCTGAAGTTCTGTGGCCCAAATTACCTCCTGGACTGGTTGGATGAATCCTGAATTTTGAATTTCTTGTTCTGTAATAATAAAGTACTAAAATTGGATAGGTAGAATAAAGGAGGATTTAGAAATGCTTGACTTGGTTACCGGTTGTACAGACAGGACCACTCCAAGCCTGTTTTTAAAAACTTAATTTTTTTTACTCTCTGGCTACAATTTTAAAGCCAGTTATAACAGATACAAAATGATGGTAACCCCTGCCTTTCACAAAGGGTGAAAACACGAAGGAAGCTTGGCATGATTCAATTTCTGGTTTTATTTTGACGCATGAAAGAACAGGAGGGCATGGGAGCATTAATGCTGTGTCTGAGGCAGATCCAGGATAACGCAGCTCTGGTTCTCTTCTGGAGCACACTGAGCAGTGGATGGGATTTTGAGGGTTCTGTTTTTCTCTTCTTCTCATGTCTTTGGCTAATAAGGCATTTTAGGCTGTTTCTTTTCCCTTGGTTTCCACATTCCCACCTCTTTAGAAATGAAGGCAGTGCTGGTTCCTGACTCCGTAACGTACTGGTGAAGGAGGCTGCCTGTCAGCCCTGAAAAGTAGTGAGTTTCAAATGTCTCAAAAGAAGTAAAAATAAGCCTTTAGAATGTTGAAATGAAGTGTGGGGAACTTGAATCAGAAGTAAAAGAGATGGTAACAGCATCATCTTCTAGAAATCATCAGCTAGAACTCTTGTAGCTGCTCAGTCACAGTGAGTGGGAGACTCTTGCAGGGAGCTCAGCGCTCGTGTTCCACGGGGAATGTGTTAAATCCACGGCGTGGCACACACAGAGCTGCAGCTGTGGGTGTCTGCCAGAGCTCAGCCCCAGGCAGGGTTGGACCTCTGGGGGAGGTGGTGTGCTCTGAGTCAAAATGTCCACGAGTGTTGGCACCAACTTGTGTGAAAATGAAGGGCTCCACCTTGGATGGAGAGAGGGGAATGTCCCTGCTCAGTGTCCTGGCTTTGAGATGTTGGAATCATGGGTTGATTTTCAAAAGGTGTGCTTCATGAACACTCCAAAAGCTGGGAATGTGTTCCTGGTGCCTCTTTCCACAGCAGGACAGGGCTGTAAAGGTTTCCTGCAGCAGAAGCCTCCCCAGGGTACCAGCATGGCTGAAGCCACAGCTGTGACCTGGACCAGGTTCAGCTCTTTGGGTTTCAAAGCCACATCTGAGCAATCAGCTGAGGCCTGCTTGGCATGAAGGTGCCCAGGGGACAAAAGCAAACAAAATTTGTATTTATTTTTTCCTTTTTGAAACCTGGCAGCCATCCAGCTCATCAAACACCACTTCTGTTTCTGATCCCTCTAGGGCTGCCCTCTGATCTGGCTTGTGTGGGAAGGATGAGAAACCCTTTCCTTGTAACAACAAACCTCTGGTGTCCCTCTGTGAGGGCTGGAAAATGCAGAATTAGTGTCCCTTTTCCTCAAAACAACCTTCTTGTCCATTAGCAGGAATGGAATAGCCCCCCTGCATCTTTGGAAATCTTTGTTCCACAGGAGGAAGGTTTGGGTGAGGCTTAATTTCCATCTAATAGCCTGTTAAAATCTTCACATGGTTTCTTGGAGAATGCCATTAAGAATCAATTACATTAATGGGGCTCAGTTGGAGCTGTGCTGAAATATGGATGGGATCAAGGAAAGTGACTTTGCAAAACAGGGTCCTTGGTGCTGCAGCCATTTATTCCTCTTCATCTCCCCAGGTTTCTGTGTGGACCAAACCTGCTCTTTGATGTTGTCAGCTCTGCAGAAGCTGAGCTTGTTCAGGGATGAGGGCTCAGTGTCATGAACTGTGGTGTAAAGCCACTGCCAGGGGGGTTAGGAGGGAGTAATTCCCTCACCCTGGTGGAGATGGTGTTGGACTGCTCAGTTAAAACCACCTGGCAGCACCAGGGGATCCTCCAGGCCTTGTTCATCCAACTGCAGAGCCTGATCTGACACCTTAGAGGTGTCTGGCACTGTGCTGCTGACACTGCAGAGTGTCCATGAGCTTATCATGTGATAAAGGGCCTGGAGATGTGAGAGGATGGAGAGAAAGAACTTTCTGTCCGTGGCTGCTGGGCTGTTAAACTGATTATAACGTGGGCTGTGAAAGAGGATCCTTAGCCATGGAAAGAAGATGGTGACAGAGGGAAGCTGCATGTCCTTGCAGGAGAGGTGCATGGAAAGGTGAGTCCTGGTGTGAGACTGCTCAGGACCTTGTACAAAGTGGGACTGAGAGGTCCCTGTCCACTGCCCCTTCCCTGGGATGGGATTTAATGAGTGCCCCACTGCTCACAGCTGGTGTTGGGCAGTGGTGGCAATGTTTTGATCCTGCTGTTGGTGTAGGAAGCATAACTGGAGCTGGAGTTGCAGTGAATATGCTGGGGAAGCTTCAGCTGAACCCTCGTGGATTGAGATTGAGGATTCAGGTGGGGTTGGGAAGGAGCGTGTGGCGGCCACAGTGACTCTGGGTGAGGAAATCTCAAGAGAGGGACAGAGGCAAGGCCTTGGTGATGTCTGTTGTGTACTTTCCATTGTACTTTGAGCCTCTTGGATCATGTTTTTTGCAGGAATGTTTGTAGAAAGGGATCTGTGGGATCCAGCTGCCTCATGGCTGTGTGGGCAGCTCAGCTGCAGGCGAGTGGCCTGAGGGACTGAGCTGTGAGGCAGAGCCCTGTGGTGTTTGCATCCACGTGCCAGGCAGTGCATAGATGTCTGTGAGGTGCAGGGAAAGCCACAAGTGTTGGGTGCTGCCTCTTGTCCTGGAGAAATTTGTGATTTACAAGAGCTCATCTGTTGCAGCGTATTTGCAAGGGTTAGGCCATAGTGTGCAGCCAGCCTGCTTCTAAGTTTGTTATCAAAGCCTCAGGAATTTGTCAATGCCACTGGAATTGTGCTCAATTAAGAAAGAAGAGGTGGAAAAACAGAATATCAAGACAGCAAGAACTGGATAACAGAGGACTGTGAAACACCCGGACTGTAACCAATCACATACTCTGAGAAATGCAGGCAGAAAATGAGTGAACAAGACCAAGGCACCAATCAAGAAGTGTGAACTTAGTAGTTTGTAGAATCTATAAAAATGTGTGTAATGTAAACTAAACAGCTTCTGCTTGACCATATTGGTCAGCTGTCCAGGAATCCTGGATTTCCCACAATACTCATCATCCCCAGACTCATGAGGTCATACCTAGGTTTGTTTTCCTCTTTACAAACGAGGGAATCAAGTAAAACCAAAACAAACCAAATCTTTAGAAGATTTAAAGTATGAGTGGGGTGATCATCCCCCTGGTTCCCCTGTGTGCCATGGCTGAAGCACGAGCAGCAGCTGAGGAAACCCTGCTGCCGGAGCTGCAGCACTGACACAGGTGACAGATATGAAACTACTGAGCTGGTACCCTCCAGCAGAGCTGCACCCCACGCAAGGGCTCCACTCAGTGTCTGATCACCCTGAGCCCCCCAGGGCTGGCATCTCAGCCGAGCAGCCAGGGCTGGGCGTACACCTGGAGCTGCAGACCCTGCCAAGGTGACTCCATGGAAATGACTCTTGGGATGCTCAGTTTGTGTTTGGAGTTGGAGGCTGCACAGCTCATCTGTTAGGGAGCCAGCTCCTGTGTGCAGCCGGTGCCCAATGCAGAGCCTGTCCCTCTGAGCTCTCATTAAACCCAGCAGAACCAAACCTGTCACCATGATATTTTCTGAAAAATCCCTTTGCCAAGATTTCTTCTCCTGGGAGGCTGAGAAACTTCAGCTTCTCCCTGTTTTGTTGCTTTGGAATGTGATTTGGAGATTGTTTACCCACCATGTGAATTGTTTTTACTTAGTGGCCAATCACCATCAGCTATGTCGGGACTCTGAGTCAGTCACAGGTTTTTATTATTCATTCTTGTTAAGCCTTCTGATGTATCCTTTCTCTTTCTTTAGTATAG
>JAWWEX010000059.1:8964897-8979080 GCA_035583215.1 Arremon brunneinucha | reverse complement strand
TGGCCATGGACAGCAGAGATCTCCTGGAGGGAGGGTTGGCTGTGGGAGAGATAAAGAAAAAACTGCCCCATGGACAGAGATAACTGCCCCAGCTCTGACAGACAGGAATAGAATACACAGCCCCATTTCTAACCTAAGGCACCAAAGCATTCCAGTTTTCTTCAGAGGTAGTTTTGAAGTTCGGCTCTTCTCACCTAGGTTATACAAAAAAGTTTGAGAAATACAATCCTGCTGTTTAATTAGCTGAAATTATTGTGGAAGTTAATGAGACTGACCATAAAGCTTCCAGGAGGTGTCTGATTTCTCTTTCTGGTATTGAAAGTGGGATTTTCCCAGTGCCAATGCCCAGCAGGCTCTGGAGGTGACACTTTCTGCTCTCCCAGCAAATTCCTCACTGCCCAGGAATGGCCCTGCTGGGGATATGTAGGAGGTGACAGTGGCAGGGAAAGGTTCCCAAGGTTTTAAAGCAGCTAATTTGAATCCTGGCAATAATCCATTGAAGAGCTGTAATAAAATCCCAGGAATAATCCATTAAAGAGGCTCTTTGTGGCCTGCAGGGTCTGAGTGTTGGGCAGCAGAGTCTGAAGGCTGATGCTCAGGACAGGGAATTAAAACATGAGTGGGAAAGGAAACCAAATTTCTGGGAAGCCTTCCACACAGCACTGAAGGTTTCCCAGAGGAAAATCCAAGGATATCAGGTTGGGTGAGCAGTTGGAAGTTCTCTGTGTGTGTTAAAGTGGCTCCTTCCTTTCCAGACTAACCTTTCTTTTCAGCGTGTTTTGCCCTTCCAACTTGTCCTGTTCACCTGTGGAAAAGCTGATTCTTCCCTGATTCCCTGTGGAAAAGCTGACTTTTTTCCTATTTCTCTGTGGAAAAGTGGATTTTTCCCTGTTTCCCTGTGGGAAAGCTGATTCCTGTTGGATTTTGCTGTCATAACCTCTGGTGTTTCCTTTCCAGTTGCCGGATTCATTATAAGGATATGTACAATTTGTTACGTGTAATTGCTCCACCCCTGGGCTTAGGAAAGAAGTGCCCTCATAGGGTGGCCTACAAGGTTTGGAATTTCAGAGATCCCTCCAGCATCTCTAGTCCTGGTTCTGTTTCTTTTTATCCCCTCTTCCCTCCCCCGAGTGCAAATGCAACCAGTAGAGAACAGAAAGTGTAACGTAACCAATCCCCTGCCTGAAAAAAGGAATGATTGACTGACTGCCTCCTTTCTCCTCCATGCATCCCTTCCCTGTCTCCTCCCACACCCCAGCTGGCTGGGGACAGGCAGTTTTATGGGACAGGGAACCCTCCAGCTTCCATCCTGCCAGCTCCAGCTGGGAAGTCCTGGGGAAAATTATCCCAGCACTTCAATATATTCCAGAGAGAAATGGCATCCCAAGGTTTCCAGGGAGCAGCAACTTTGGTTTGGCTTTGTAGTGTTTTTTTGATCAATTGCTGAGTGATCAACTTGCCCTTTCCTGAGCTGGAAATCCATTGGATCTGGGCAGAGATGAGGGATGAGCTTTCCAGGGTGCCACAGCCAGAGGTGGCCTGGGGGTCAAATGATGTCTCTAAGCTGTGAAGGACACCCAGGGAAAGCTCCTGCTCATGGCACAGGGGGAGTTCACTGTGCTTGGGAGGCCAAGTGGAGGATTTGGGACAGATCTTGCTGAGAAATCAGCATGAGATGGGCATCAGTGGGGACCCAGTGCCAGGCAGGGAATTTCTTGGAAAAAAGAGGATGAAGGAGAAGGCTGGAAGCAACCAGCCAGAGCTTCCTTTTATTCTCCATTCCAGCCCAGGTGTTTCCCACACCTGAGTGAGGACTAAGAGCTCAGAAGCTCTGCTGAGGAAGAGGAGGCTCCAAGCCCGGGAGCAGGAAGGAACCAGGGGAGGACATTGGCTCCAGTTTTGATTTTGTGTCTCTCAGCAGCCTCCAAATCAGCTCTGGGCTGGGAAAGCTGGTGGGATTTTATCTGCACAGTTACCAGGGACAGGAATAGATGTTTTGGGCTGGGTGAGTTCTCTCCTCCTCCTCCATCAAAGCTTTACATAGGAACTGAGATGTGTGTCAGGGCACTGGGCTGTTGGGAAGGTTCCTGCTCAAAAAGGGGGTTTAAATGGGTGCTTAGGTTTTCTTTGTTGGTATAGAGATGAGGACATTATCCTGCTTTTCCAGGGGTTAAACTCTAATTAATAACATCCCTGGGTCTCCTGAGATGCCAGGCAGCAGAGATTTGCACATTGTATAAGCAGTTGGGAAAACAAAAGGAGACTGGCACAGTTCTGCTCCCAGTTCCAGCAGGCACAAAAAGGTGAAGCAGGAATTTCTTGCTGTTTTGCTCCCCTTGTTTTTCAGGCCAGGATTCATCCACCACTGTGGATTCATCCACCACTGTGTGCTGAAGGGAGATGCCCTCAGCAGTGGGCTGCTCTGAGGGACTTTTCCCAAACCTCTGCAATTCCCAGTTGAGGTTGGCTTGGTGAAAAACAAGCCCCACCAAAAGTGAGGGAGGAGCAGGTTTTCCTCCTACCTCCTGCCAGGGCTGGGCTCTGCTTTTACTGGAGCAGGAATTTGCAGAATCCCAGGCTCAGCTGGGAGTGGGAGCAGTCCCTGTGCATCCCTCAGCAATTCCCCCACGTTTGACTCCTCCCTTGTCCCATCACCCAAACCCAAAGTGCTGCTTCCTGGCAGGAACGCTGGGCTGTGTTCCCCCAGCCCTGTCCCATAACTCTGCCCCCAGCTCTCCCTGGCATGGTGACCTGGCTGCTTTGGGGGGTGATGGGGGAGCCTTCATGCCCAGCCCACAACAGCCAGCCAAACCCAGCCCTGCCACCCCTTCTACCCCAGGGGCATCAGGCATTCCCCAGGGGCATCAAGGATTCCTCAGGGGACATCAGTCATTCCCCAGGGACATCAGTCATTCCCCAGGGACATCAATCATTCCCAGGGCCACCCCTGCAGGAGGAGGAGACGTTGGGCGCCGAAACAGCAACGGAAGCGGAGCCTCCTTTCTCCTGCCCCACCTCTTGAGTTTGGTTTTGTTTCCCGGAGAAATCTGATTAACCAGATCTCTGTTTTCTTGTCTGCTTTCCCTTCTCTCTCTCTCTCCCCTTTTTCATTTGCTCCATTGTGTTGCCTTTTCCCCCACCCCTCTCCCGTTTTTCCCCGCCTCAATCCGATGGGATTTCTGTGTCCTGGTGCTTTTGCCTCCATTCCCGTGGTGCCAGCGGGCGCATCAGTTACACAGACATGTATGAGATGCTGAGACACATGTCCCCACCTCTAGGCCTTGGGAAGAAATGCCCAGCTCGTGTTGCCTATAAGGTAGAAAACCTCCCCAGGAACTCCTGCCCAACCACCAGCTTTCTGTGCCGTGGCTCAAGTGGGGTTTCTGTGGCATTGGTGTTGTTCTTCTGGACTTTTCTGGTGCTTTCTCTGCTTTCCAAGCAAGAGTTTGGATCTTCTGATTTTTTTCTTTTTAATTTTTATATATTTATATATATCATTTTTTTGGGTACCTTTTTTCTGGTCTTTGAAACTCTGGCACATCAGTTTGTCTTTCTAAGTATGTCTCTGCTCTTTCTGTCAGTGTTTCTCTCTCTTTTCTCTCATTCTCCTCCCATTTAGGTTAATTTCGGGAGGGACAATGCTAATGAGTAAATTACCCCCCATTAGATCCCCATTTTTCTTTCCTGGGGCTCTTTGTCTCACTAATCCTCCAGTAGAATGTTGTTTTTGTCTCCTCTTAATTAGATTGGAGTAATTAGAGTAGGCAGTACTGTAGGAGTGAGCAAGCAATTAAACAGAGACAACACCAGAAGGGCTCCTTAAACACCCTCGTGGAAGAAATGACTTTAACAGAAAACATTTAGGACGGGGAGATGGAGAAATCACTCCAGCTTATTGCTCATTTGGCAAAACTTTTTAATTGAGCCACCAGAATGAATTCTATCCCAAAGGCTGCTGCCTTGCTGGAAATTCAGATGGAAATGGAACAGTAAAGGCCAGGCTGCCCTCCCAAAAACTCTCAGTGCTTGGAGACTTCCATTTCCAGGGGGATTCCTGGGAAGTTTCACCACTGAACCTCATAGTTTGGAGAAAGAGGTTGCTCAGAGCCATTTATCACTGGTGTGGTTGAGGATCCATCAAACCCAACAGGAGTTTTTGGCTGCTGGTGTCACTCCAGCCACCCCCAAACCCCAAAACTCAACCCAAAGCATTCACACCACGACAGCCCCTCCTGTACTGAGGGATTTTTCACTGAGACCAAATAAACCCAAGATTTTTGTGAAGAGGCTCAAGCCAGACCCAAACCTGGGGCTGATTTATTCAGGCAGGAAGAAATTCAGATAAATCTTCCTACAAGATCCTTCCAGGATTTAAAATAAAATGAAAATGAAACATAACCTTAAATCTCTCCAGTTAGGTGGCTTTGCTGTATTTGATTTGCTTCTGGCCACCATAACTGAGCTTGAGGAACCCAACTAGATCAAATTCCAGGTCTCAGCTATTTTAGACACCAATTATCCACAGAAATCCAAGGATTTGCTACCTGTGAGCTTCCATTGGTTTAGGAGAGCTGTGTCCTGCTGAAAGGAGGTGTTTGCAGGTGGGCAACCAGATCTGCTCTGGGGCTGTACCACAAGGATAAAACTCTTTCTTTTTTTCCTAAATCTTGTAGAATTCAAAAAGGAAGAAAACAAAAGGTGATAAAGAGATCATGTGTTAAAACTGGCATTTAAAGTAAGATTTGGGCTGGTTTTCATAGCAAACTTTGTGCGCAGAGGCATTTCTTCAGCCCGAGAATTTCCTGATATCTCCTTAATTTGTCTCTCCCTACAGAACAAACCCACAGAACCAGGGTACATAGGAATGGCTTCTTTTTATAACCCAGACTCCTGATTTTTTAAAGACATCATTAATTTTTCCCCATTTCAGAAGAATCTTCTGGATTGTGTGTGTGTGTCACAAGCAGAGGCAGAGATGGGTTCAAACAGCTCCAGTCTGGGTGAACATTGAATTTCTCTGAGTTTGGAGATGATCACATTCATTTCCCCGTTATCAAAGAGCCCTGAACTACAAAATACTGATTTAAGACAAGATCAGGGTTTCCCCCATGGATTAAAGCTGCATTTTGGGCTGATCTCTCACCCAGTTATTGCTGATAAAATTAACCCCTCATGGGTCAGGACTGGTTTCTGCTCCTTCCCTCTTCCTCTTTTCCATGAGCACATCCATGGGTTGGTGCTGGGCACCTTCCCCATGACTGGGGTGGGATGTGGCACCTCCTGTCCTGCTCCTGCCAGGTGTCCCCCGTGGTGTCACTCATGTGACATCTGCTCCCAAGTGATGAGAGAGACTCAGGAGGGCACTGAAATCGTCCTGGGCACTGGAATCGCCCTGAGAGACTCAGGAGGGCTCTGAAATCCCCCTGGGCACTGAAATCCTCCTGGGCACTGAAATCACCCTGAGAGACTCAGGAGGGCTCTGAAATCCCCCTGGGCACCGAAATCCCCCTGGGCACTGACCCCTCCCCAAGCCTGCAGAGGGACATCACCCCCTGCTCCTGCAGGTGTAGCTCAGTCAGTGCCAACAGCAGCCAGGGCTTTGTCTCTGCCCTGTTTTCTCCCTGTCCCTCTGGTTTTTAAACCCCTGACTGTTCTGTCCACCAAAAGCTCTTTTGCCCCACATATCCCCCCCTTTTTCTTTCCATGTCTACTTTCCCCAGTCCTTGTCAGAGGTTTTGTGTGTTTTCGCCACGTCTTTGTTGCCTTCTCAGCACGTCCACACTGGTTTTTGTTTGGATTTTCCCCTCTTTGCAGCCTCCTTGGCTGCTGTCCTTCCTTTCTGCTGTTTTCTGGTTCCCCTTTTCTCAACTGTTCTCCTTGGTCAGCCTGACCAGCCTCTGCAGTTCCGTGTGGCTTTGCTGCTTGTCCGAGGTGCACCAGGGAGCTCTATCCTGCACGGGGCAGGGGGAGGAGGCTGGAAATCCCAAATTCCTGTGCTCAATTCTGGGCCACCCACAGTGAGAAGGGCATGGAGGGGCTGGAGCATGTCCAGGAAAGGGTCTGGAGCCCCAGGAGAGGCTGAGGGAGCTGGGCAGGGGCTCAGCCTGGAGCAAAGGAGGCTCAGGGGGCCCTTGTGGCTCTGCACAGCTCCTGACAGGAGGGGACAGCCGGGGGGGTCGGGCTGTGCTCCAGGGAACAGGGACAGGAGGAGAGGGAACGGCCTCAGGCTGTGCTAGAAGAGGTTTAGATTGGACATCAGGAGGAATTCTGTCACACAAAGAGTTTTCAAGCCCTGGAAGAGGCTGCCCAGGGCAGTGGTGGAATCACCACTGCTGGAGGGATTTAAAACCAGACAGATGTGGATGTGGCACTGGGGAATATGGGTCAGAGCTGGCCTTGCAGCACTGGATCACTGTTTGGACTTGATGGTCTTGGAGGTCTCCATCCTAAATGTGATTCTGTGATTCCATCAATTTTAGTCTTTTCTATCCCATCAGATGAAAAGGGGGAAGAAAACCTCTTTGCCTCCACTCTGCTGTATCAGGATTTGCTCACTGTCTCTGCCCATAGCAGAGGGTGGAACTGTTCGAGCTTTGAGGTCCCTTCCAACCCAAACCATCCTGGGATTCTGTGATTCCTGGGATGATCTGAGAGGGATAAAAGCCGTGGAGAGCCTCTTCAAAACCAGCAGAATTAAACCAGATAGAATCATTCCAACTAGGTCGGAGTGAATTATTCATAGCAAATAATTTATTCACCAAACTCGACCTCATTTCCCATTGTCCCGAATTTATTCCTGTCTGGGGATCATTCCCAGAGCAGTTCCTGTCCCAGAGGTTTATGGGGTGCTCTTAATAATTCAAATCTGTCGGGGTGCCAGTAGTTTTCCAGGCACTGTGTGCTCCTCTTCGGAAATGTGCCAGGGAACAGGATTTAGGGTGTAGTAATTTTTTCTGGGTCAGGCTGGAATCCAGCAAGACACCTTTAATCCCGGGATGAATTTCCCCCCTATTCCTCCAACCCTTTCCCTGCCTTTTGGGCCATTGTCCAAACAGTTCTTGAGCAAAACTGAAAGTGAATTTATTATAACGAGGAACAGAGATTTGGTTCCTCGTTAGCGCTGCCTTTGTTAATTCCCAATTAAACAGCGCCGGGGCCGCCTCCTGACCGCGCCCGGACCCCGCGCCCCGAGCGCTGCCTCCCGACCCCGCCTCTAATCAGCCGCTCGTTATCAGCACAGCGTTAATTACGAGACTCCGGAGACATCGGCGGTGCTGCTGCCTCTGGGGCCCTCTCTTGCAGGAGCTTTAATGAGCTCCAAACCCAGCTAATGAAACGCGGGGGCTGCGGGAGGGATCCCAGAGCGGAGCGGGGACTCCACCTGCTGCCGGCTGTGCCTCCTGGCCCGGGGCTGGGGATTCCTGTCCTGGCAGCTCAGGGCTCCTGGGAACCATTTCCACCTTTTTTCCCCCATTTTTTCCTTTTTTTCCCTTTTCTTTAAATGATGTTTCCCATTATTAATTCGCCCGAGCGCCCCTGGATCATCCCAGGAGTGACAGAATCCCAGGATGGTTTGGGTTGGAAGGGACCTCCAAGCTCATCCAGTTCCACCCTCTGCCATGGGCAGGGATGGTGAGCAAATCCTAAAACAGCAGAGTGATGTCAAAGAGGTTTTTTCCCCCTTTTCGTCTGATGGCATAGAAAAGACTAAAATTGATGGAATTACAGAATCATTTAGGATGGAGAAGACGTCCAAGGTCATAGAGCCCAAACACTGATCCAACCCCTGGGTTGTGGTTGGTGATTCCCAAGTGATGCACGTTCTTCATCAGGGCAGGGAAGGAGCAGCAGGCTCCTAAAATTTCCTTGTGGGCTCCAGAAAGATGGGAAATTATCCAAATTAGAATTGGGTTTTTTTCTGTTTGTTTTGGTTCAGTTACTTTTGTTGTTATTGGCTTTTTTTTTTTTTTTGGTTTGGTAGTGTTCTTCCCTTTTTCCCCTTCCTTTTCCTTTTTTCCTCCCCTTTCCCCCCTTTTCCTTTTTTTCTTTCCCTCCCTTTTCCTTTTCCCCCTCTCCCTTTTCCTTTTTTTCCCCTCCCTTTTCCTCCCTTTTCCATTTTCCCCCCTTTTAATTTTTTTTCCTTCATTCCCTTTCCCGCTCCTCTTCCCTCTCAATTTTTTTCATCCTATTTCAAACCATGAGCTACAGCTCTGACACAGCCTTGAAGCACAACTTCAAGCAGAAGAAACAGAAAAAAATGGGGTGAAAGTTAATTTTTTTAAAAATTGAGTACACTCTAAACAACTTTTTCAATTTTTTTTAAGCTATGTTCTTGGCTGATTCCTGGCTCCCCTGGGTGCCCACAGGGATTTGGGACATTGATTTGGGCTGTGGGGTGACAATGTCTCACCCAACCCTCCCTCACCACCCCAGCCATGATGGCAAAGCTGTTTTGGATCCAAGATGAATCAATTCTTTTCTTCCAGCTGCTCCACCCTCAGCAGGAGCTCTCAGACATGCCAGATATTCTTTTAAAGAACAGATTTTCTCAAGCCAGGGGCTTCCAAGACGGGAATTTTCCCTGTTTTTGAGAGGATCTTGTGTGGCTTTAGCTGAGGCCTGTTGGCTTTGGCTGCTGCAGGTTCTGAGACATTTCTCTCTTATTTTTTGGCATTTTTTTGGCCAAAAAATGGGCAGCTGGAAGGTGCAACCTGCAGTTCCCTTTAGCAGGGCAAGATCTCCTCAAGTGCTGCCCAAAGGGAGGTGAATCCCAGTTTGGCATCTGAAGGGATACAGGGACTCATCCCATCCCAGTTTGGCACCTGAGGGGACACAGGGACTCATCCCATCCCAGTTTGGCACCTGAGGGGACACAGGGACTCATCCCATCATAACTCCCCTCTCCTGAGCACCTCAACCTCCCCTTTCTGCTCCCTGCTGGGTTCTCAGATTGGGAATTCCAATGGCCTGGAGGTGTCTGAGTGACCAGTTTGACCAGTTTGGATACTGGGATGGAGAAAATGGCAATGCAGAGGGAAATGCAGGGAGGAGGGCACAGAGGTGGGGTAGGGAGAGCCTCTTCCAGGTGCCTGTTTGCAGCAAAATTTGGGTTTTGCTCAGCTAAACTTCCAAAAGTGGGAATCCCCTTGGAAAATCCCCTAAATCCTCTGTCCCTAGCTCAAATTGAGGAGAGAGCACTGCTCAGTGCAGCTGTGGGTGGCCTGTGTTGTGCATCTGTATCCTTTGGGAATTCACCTGGGGACACCTGAGATGTGCCCCAGTGGTTTTTGGGGGTGGTTTCTGTGAGGATAGAGCTCTCCTGTGGGGAATTGCTCCTCATTTGCCTGCTCTTCACTTGCATGCATCTTCTTTCTCTCTGCATCCCTTCCCTCTCTCCCACCCCAGTGGGATTCTGGGACTCTGTGATTGCTAACTGTGGGCTCTCATTGATGGTTTTTTGTAACTTTTTGTGTGCTGAGGGCAGAATTGGAATTGAATCCCATTTCATTTGACATGAGTGAACAGAAACAACCCCGTGGTGTTGCCAGCACTTGCCACTGTCACTGCCTGAGAGGCTGAACTTTGATTTCCCTGTCTCTGAGGCTGGGCAGACACAGAATGACCTCTGGGCATGCTGTGAGGGAGAGCACAATGCTTTGTCCCAGACTTCAGGTGACAGGGACATTGTTACAGTGGTCTCTGGTTCCTGCAGGATGCAGTGAGAGCTGAAAATGTGTAAATGGGTGAACAAGGAGATTTCAGCTCCTCTGAGCAGATTTTACACTGGACCAGCACTTTGTGCTCTCTGTCTGCTCATGCCAACACCAACAAGTGTCCCCCTGGGGGTGAATTGTCTCCAGAAGGTGCCAGGGCTGGGGTCTGCCCTCCCTGAGGGCATGGAAGTGTCCAGGGCCAGGCTGGACAGAGCTGGGAGCAACCTGGGCTAGGGAAACGTCCCTGCCCATGGCAGGGGGTGGGATGAGATAATAATTAAGGTCTTTTCCAACTGAAACCACTCTGGGATTCTAGGGCAGCTCAGTCCATGCATCTGGGAAGCTGGAAGTAGAAGTTGGAAGATCTTCTAAGCAGGGAGGTTATCCCAGAGATGGAAAACCTGGCCAAGTCTTCATGCCCCAACCAGGGCTCGGTTTGGGGAAAACAAAGGAGCAGCAATTGGGGCTCCCATTGAGCCCTGAGGCTCCAGCAGCTCCCTGCTCTCACCTGCACCACATTCCCTTCCCCAGCAGGAGAATTCCCATCAGCTGAGGAGTTTCCATCCTGCAGATTTTGCCCAGGGCAGCAAAGAGGCTGCAGCAAAATCTGCATCTCTGCACACAGTGCCAGGCTTGTGCCCACTGCTGCAGCGCCCAGAGCCACAGGGGAGTGCAGCTGGCACCTCCACCAGCCTTTGGGGGCTGTTGTTAGACACAGAGGAGGTTCCTGGGCAGGCAGAGGGGTGTCAATAACAGCCCAAGCAGCTTTCAGGTGGGGATGAAATTCTCTCCCTAGCAAGGGGCCCAGGCCAAGCTGCCTCTGGTTTTTGAGGCTGTGCTCAGGCAGATCCACACCCAGGGACTTCTTGGACTTTTTTATCTAAGTACACAATAGTACTTAAACCTGTGAAGAAGGCCCAGCCTCTGCCCTAAAACTTTCGTCTTGCTATATATATATATATTACAATATCCTAAAACTTTAATAAGTTTTCCACCCTGTGATAGTACACACTTCTCAAACTCCATTATTATCTAATTATATATAATAATATATAATTATTCAATAATTCTTCATAATTCAATATGAATTCATAATTATTCAAACTCCACACCCACAATCCCAGTTCTGTCATTCCATTTTGGAAGCTTCTCCACAGCCTCAGGTTAAATGCAGTGTTGTCTTGGGGGTCAGTGTCTGTCAGCACAGAAAGTCTGAAATTCTCACCAACCAGGGTTCCAAAATCTGGGTGATGCAGACAGCACTGGAGACAGAAAATGAGATGAGAGCCTCCCCACCTGGCTTCTTTTTGGGGGAGCTCTGTAGGATTGCAGTGCAGTGCTGGCAAATCCCCCATTAAACCACTGAGGTTCTGCCCCAAACCCACTCCTGGACAGGAGCTGCCATCCATGTGCAGAAGAATTTCAGCTCAGCACACAAAAAGTTCCTTCCTGTTTGTATTTTGGGTATTTTGGGGGTTCAGAGAGGGGCAGGTGAGGGTGGGGGGAGGACTCCTGGCCTTCCTCACAGCCAGCCCTGTCTGTCCCCAGCGCCTGGTGAGGATGAACATGCCCATCTCCCCTGAGGATTTAACTGTGCACTTCACCTCCACGCTGATGGCCCTGATCCGCACGGCCCTGGAGATCAAACTGGCCTCAGGTGAGAGGGACAGGGTGGCTGGGTCACCTGGAGATCAAACTGGCCTCAGGTGACAGGGATGGGGTGGCTGGGTCACCTGGAGATCAAACTGGCCTCAGGTGACAGTGATGGGTGGCTGAGGGGATGGCTGGGTCACCTGGAGATCAAACTGGCCTCAGGTGAGAGGAACAGGGTGGCTGGGTCACCTGGAGATCAAACTGGCCTCAGGTGACAGGGAGGGGATGGCTGAGGGGTGGCTGGGTCACCTGGAGGATGCAGCAGAGCCTCCAAGGGCAGCTCAGCTCCTTGGAACGCTCTGTGCCCATGGCACACAGGGATGAGGGAAGCTGAAGCTCCTCCAGGTGTGGGTTTCATTATGATGCAGGTTTCCTGTGCATGGAAAAAAAATCCCAAACCAGCACCAATAAGAGACCAGTGCCCTGCTTGGCCTCTTGCAGAGCTTTCTCCCAGCTTTGTCAGCCTCCAGCCTGTGCCTTGCAGGATGGGAGAGCATTTTCTGTCATCTGAGCTCCAGAAAACCAGGAGAAAATTGGAGTTTTCTGAGAGCACAGTGGCTCACAGCCCAGCTCCTGACCCCAAGATGGGCTTGGTTGGTCACAGCAAGGTGCCAGGAACACCAAGGGCACAGATTTATCCCTTTTTGGGCCATTCATTGAAGAGTTTGACTTAATCCTTTTGGCTCCCATCCAGCTCAGACTATTCAGTGAAATCTGTGGGCTTGGTGTCCTCCCAAAACCATGGAAATTCTGCCCCAGGTGGGAATCCTGTCTTCCCATGCCAACACCTGAGGACAGGGGTGTGGTAAATCAAGGCAACCCCAACATCTGGGGAGAAAACGAGAGGACTCCATTGATATCAGAAGGCTAATTAATTACTTTATATTTTAATATATATAGATAGATATAATATATAATTTATATATTATATATATAATTTGTATATATTAATTACTTTATATTATTTTATATTATACTACATCCAAACTGAATCTGCACAAGTACTCAACTGCCCAGAATTTTGTGACTCTCAGCTGACAGTCCTGACACACACACCTGGATTCAATTGGTCAATTAATCAAAACACACCAGAATCTAATCAAGTAAATTCCTTCAGGTAAATAATCTTCCACAATGCATTCTACTTGTTCTAAAACACAGGAGGAGTAGATGAAATAAGAATTGTTTTTTCTTTCTCTGAGGTTCAGAGGATGTGAATCACAGAAAATATCCTTGGGAAGTTGTGCCTTGATTTTCTCTGTGAAGAGAAATGTGGCCACGAAGAGGAGCTTGGGGAGAGGCCAGAGGGGTCCTGAGCATCCCTGTGCCTTTGGGGTGGCAGTGAAATGTGGCAATCTCTGCCTGTCCCAGCTGAGAACCCTCTGAGAGGAAGCCCAGGACGTGTCCTCCTTGCTCTGAATCAGAAACAAGTTTCCACACCACCTCTGAACCATTCCAGCCCTTCCATGCTGGCAGCAAGGCAGGAACTGCGAGTGCCCTGCAGCACATTCCACCTTGAGATAAAATGGAATTATTGAGGTGGTTAATCAGGCGTTTACTCAGCTCCCAATTAAACCTTGCAGTGTAACAAAACGCACCGGCCTTTTCTCTGGGTCGTTACCCCATCTCATCAGCCTGCCTGGGGTCACACTCGAGCCGTGCCTGGCCTAAGCACTCTTACACCTAATTTAAAAGTTAACAAGAAGGAACCAGGCTCCAGGGAGCAGGGGCGAGGCAGGGTTAGGCTGCTGTGCTTTACTAAGCAGTTTTAGGCCAGTGCAAATATTTGAGTTAATCTTCTCCCTCCTGTGATGCTTTGGGGAGGCATTGCTGGAAGAGGACAAAATTTTGAGGTGTCTGGGGCTCCCCAGAGAAGTAGGATCAAGACAAGCATCACTTGTTTCTACAGATGCTTTTTAGGATTTCCTGTGACTTTGAGAGCCAGCACCTTATTTCACGAATAACTGCTAGATAAGGATGCTGAGAGTTTGTTTAATTTTCAGTTTCTTGTTACCTGTCAGCCTTTTTCGACTGGAAAAGCTCCCCCCACCCTTTTGAGAATTGGAAGGGAGCCAGAAAGGAGAACTCAGCTGATACCCTGGATTATTTCTGTGGTTTAGCTCTGCTCTGGGGTGTGAGGTTCTGACCTGTTTTGTTGTTATGAGCCCTTTGAATAGGTTTCATGTGCTACATTTAATTGAGTCTGTAGCGGGTTTAACAGGCCCTTAATAAACCTCCCTAATGAGTTCCCTTGTGGGAGTTCAAACCACGGTGTAACAGAGTACCCAGAGCCTCCTCCCTCACTCTGCTCTTACAAAAATAATCTCTGTCATTCAAATGAACTCTTTAATTACCTGCTGTGAGGGGAATTCAGCTGGGAGCTGGCCTGGGGCTCACCCAGCCTTTAATCACTTTCCACGTGTGCATTTAGGCTGGCTTTGGGCCTTGGAACAGAGCTGTGGGTTTGGCTCTGCTTTACCTTAGGGTAGGACTCTGAATTTGTGTTATTTCAGGGGTTTTGGGAAGAGCTGGTGGGTTTGAGGAGGGTTTCTAATCCATCAGCACACTGCTGAGTGGAGGGTGAACCTGGCCATGGCAGAGGGTTGGGTTAGAGGATCTTTAAGGTCTTTTCCAACCCAAACCTGTCTGTGGTTATGGGATTTTGTGATTTGTAGCCATGATATTTTCTGAAAAATCCTTTCCTTAGGATTTTTTTCTGCTAAGAAGCTGGGAGGCCTCAAGAACAAAATGTAAACATTGATTATCTGCTGCTGTGGAATGCAACAGGTGCATCTGTGATTGGTCTCATGTGGTTGT
>JAWWEX010000059.1:8941778-8964797 GCA_035583215.1 Arremon brunneinucha | reverse complement strand
GCATTACTTTCTAACACAACACATATAATATTCATTTTAATATTTGCGAAAAGCCAATCATAAAATACATGCATTTTCCACACTCGGGGTGTCCGGGGTGAGGCAAGGCTGGTTCTGCTGGGTTCCTGCACTTCTGTCATGGAGAATTCACAGCTTCCCTGGGCAGGGAAGGGCTGTGCTGGCTCACCCTTCCCAAGGAACGGGAAAGGGGGATGCAAACAGTGGGATGTGCTCCAGGGCAGGGCTTCACTGCTCTCCTCTTCCTCCCTGGCTGCAGGAGGTGTGAAGCAGCACCAGTGTGATGCTGAGCTGAGGAAGGAGATCTCGCTGGTCTGGCCCAACCTGTCCCAGAAGACTCTGGATTTGCTGGTGCCTCCTCACAAACGTAAGTGCTTCAAGCACTGGGTACATCCCAGACACCTAGGAACCCCAAACTGGGTTTCTCCCTCCTCATTTGCTCTATCCAACCCCAGGTTAGGTTCTTCTGTCCTTGTCTGCTCCATCCAATCCCAGATAAGGTTTTTCCCTCCTCATCTGCTCTATCCAGCCCCAGATTAGATTTCTCCCTCCTTGCTTGCTATATCCAACCTCAGATTGGGTTTTTCCCTCCTCGTCTGCTCTGTCAAATCCCACAACAGATTTTTCCCTCCTCATTTATTCTATCCAACCCCAGGTTAGGTTTCTCCCTATTTGTCTGCTCTATCCAGCCCCAGAATAGGTTTTTCCCTCCTCATTTGCTCTGTCCAACCCCAGATTAGATTCTCCCTCTTCATCTGCTCTATCCAACCCCAGATTAGGTTTTTCTCTCTTCATTTGCCCTATCCAACCCTAGATTAGGCTTCTCCCTCCTTGCCTGCTCTATCCAACCTCAGATTAGATTTCTTCCTCCTCATTTGCTCTATCCAACCCCAGATTAGGTTTCTCACTCCTTGCCTGCTCTATCCAACCCCAAATCAGGGTTTTCTCTCCCCATCTGCTCTATCCAACCCCAGATTAAGTTTCTCCCTCCTCACTTGCTCTGTCCAACCGCAGAATAGGTTCTTCCCTCCTTGCCTGCTCTATCCATCCCCAGATTAGGTTTTTCCCTCCTCATTTGCTCTGTCCAACCCCAGATTAGATTCTCCCTCTTCATCTGCTCTATCCAACTCCAGATTAGGTTTTTCTCTCTTCATTTGCCCTATCCAACCCCAGACTAGGTTTCTTCCTCCTTGCCTGCTCTGTCCCAAGCCCCATCTGGGTCACCTGGAGGATGCAGCAGGGACACCAAGGGCAGCTGAGCTCCTTGGCAGCCTCTGTGCTGCCCTGGCTCTGTCACACAGGGATTGGGGAAGCTGAGCTCACCTCCAGGCAGGGACTTCACTGTGCTGCAGATCTCCTGTGCACAGAAAACCCCAAATCCCAGACAGCGCCCAGAAGAGACCAATGCTCTGTGTGGCCTCTCCCAGAGCTCCTCCTCAGCTCTGGCAGCCTTCTGGCTGTGCCCTGCAGGGTGGGAGAGCAATTTCTGCTATTTGAGCTCCAGAAAAATGGGGAGAAGAAAAGCTAAAGCTTGCTGAGGACTTAGGAAATCAGATGTGAGGTGTTTGGGGATTAAAGGCATTTGTGTTGTTTGGTGATGTCCTGGGCAAAAGTGCTGAGAAAATGGAGAGTTTGCTGTTCTCTTGATTAGCTCTGGATTCCTGATTAATGAGAAGCAGTGTAGAATAATAAAGGCATTGTTAATTAAGAAAAATGAGGGAGCTGAGGAGGTGCAGATCAGTGGGTAGTGACTGCTGAAGTCTTTCCCTCCCCTCCTCTCTTGATTTTTGTATCTCTGCTGCTCAAGTTCTTTTCCATGGTGAGTGCAGCACTGCTGGGCAGGGAAGGGTTGTCCCATGGCTCTGAGGGTGAAAAAAAAATCTGAAAAATGAAATATTCCTTAAAAGTGTATTAGCCCATGATACCCCACTCACTGTAATTCAGGGAAGCAGGGGTAAGGGTGCTGTGTTGATAGAGGCTGGGGTGGGTCTGGGATGAATTTAGGAATTCTCTCAGCAATGCTGGCAATGCCACTGAGTTTTCCTGCCTGGTTTTTTATACACAATCTCTGTGTTTGCCACAGAGAGCTCCAAACCAAGGCAAGGCAGCAACAGGCTGAGTTGAAGAATCTGTTGTAACCTTTTTTTATTTCCTTTTCCCTACTTTTCTGTGTCTGTTTTGCCTCATTATTCTCATAAAATTTTATTTTATTAATGAAATAATTATTTTCTTATTATTATTATTTCTTATACATAAACCAAAATAATCTATTATTAATAATAATTATTAATAATTATAATTTATTTCATTAATAATGTTTTTCTCAAAATTTTTATGTTGCTTCCTGTTTTTCACGATTTGCTGGATTTTTTCTTACTCCTGTCTTCTCTTCATCCTTGGAATGGCTCTGCTGTGTTTTGCCCATGCTCTGGCAGCTGATGAAATGACTGTGGGGAAGGTCTACGCAGCCCTGATGATATTTGACTTCTACAAGCAGAATAAGAACAGCAGGGAGCAAGTCCAGCCCCCTGGAGGCCTGTGCCAGGTACAAAAAGGGGTTTTTCCATCCTCCCTCTTGGGCAGCTTTAACAAGAATCACCAGCAGGATTCACCCAGAAGGTCTGGCTGCTCTTCCAGGCAGGGTTTCAAAATGCTGACTAAAAAATGGAAATCTCTCCTGAAAATCTCTCTAAAAAATACTTTTAAAAAATTGTTACAGTTGCCTTTTCCAGTAAAGAAAGATCTTTTAAAAAAAAAGACAAGTGATCTTTGAAAGTCTAAAGTGTGTTTAAAAGGGGCCTAGGGTACACCAAATATTTCCTTGGTAGACCAAAGAACTATTGAAAGCTGCTGGTAGATCGGCTATAAAAGGTTTAAGTTATTTTTGAAAATAGGAATTATTTCAAGTCATTTTGGCTCTAATTTTTACAAATTCTAGAAAATATTTTCACACAACTGGCATTGAAAGCCCAGTCACTTCCAGTAGAACAAACAGCTGTTGGTTTTAGGACGAGCATCCAGCTGATCTCCAGCACAGGGTGGAGATCTGTCCCACACCTGGATGGCTCCAGCAGATCCATCCAGAGCCACTGGAATTGCACTGCCCCTCTGGCCACATCCATGGGGGACTCACTGCTGTGCTCTGGTGATGGGGAGAGCATTCAGAGGGAAAGGGGATTGAAAAAGGACTGGGGAGAAGATTTGGAGGAAACGGGATTGCAGCAGGGCTTGAGAGCATTCAGAGGGAAAGAGGATTGCAGCAGGACTGGGGAGAACATTCAGGGGGAAAGGGGATTGCGGCAGGAGTTGGGAGAATATTCAGAAGGAAAGGGGATTGCAGCAGGGCTTGAGAGCATTCACAGGGAAAGGGGAATTGCAGCAGGAGTTGGGAGAGCAGTTGGAGGGAAAGGGCATTGCAGCAGGGCTTGGGAGAACATTTGAAGGGAGAGGAGATTGCAACAGGACTTGGGAGAATATTCAGAAGGAAGCGGGATTGTAGCAGGACCTGGGAGAACATTCAGGGGAAGGGGGATTGCAGCAAGGCTGGGGAGAGCATTTTGGGGGAAAGGGGATTGCAGCAGGGCTTGGGAGAATATTCAGAAGGAAGGGGGATTGCAGCAGGACTGGGGAGAGCATTCTGGGGGAAAGGGGATTGCACTTGTACCAGGTGTCCCTCACAGCCTCTCCCCACTGTGCCCAGGCTGCCGTGGCCTTTCTGCTGTCCCAGGGTGGCAAAGTGGCCTTTTCACAGAGTAGGGAAAGCCCTGCAGCCCATGCCAGCTCTGACACCCCTCCTTTGTGCTTGGCAGCCTGGGCCGGTGTCCCTGTTCCACCCCTTGAAGGCCACGCTGGAGCAGACGCAGCCCGCGGCCTTCAGCAACGCCAAGGCCTTCCTGCGCCAGAAGAGCTCGGCCTCCCTCAACAACGGGGGAGCCCTGTGAGTATCCCTGAGCCCCTCCAGAGCCACCCTTGGGGTCACCCCTGACCTCCCTCCAGAGCCACCAAACCTCGGGGTTACCCCACCTTGGGGTCACTGCTGAGCCACCACACCTCGAGGTCACCCCTGATCCCCCTCCAGAGCCACCCCTGACCCCCGTCCAGAGCCACCCCACCTCGGGGTCACCCCTGAGCCCCTTCAGAGCCACCCTACTTCAGGGTCACCCCCTCCACCACTGCTGCTCTGGTGACACCAAAGCCAGCAGCCCCTTCACACCATGGCTGGGACAGTTCATGTGGTGGCTCTGCTCCTGCTGTGGTTATTCCAGTGCTGGTGGCATGGGGATCTCGGTGTTTCCTTCATGAATCCTCACTGGGAGCTGCCCAGGGTGAGCTTGCTCACAGGAATTTGGGACTGTTGCAAAATAACCAAGCAAACCCCAGCAATGAGGTTTTGGGAGGCCAAAGACCCTTGGGAATAAATTCAGCTCTTGAGCTTGTGGCACTGGGCAACAGCAAGTGCTTGCCATGCACAATTTATCTTGTTGGGAAAATGATTCCTTCATGCAGAGCTTTCCAAACACAGTGACAGTGATCCCTAATCAATTCCCATTTCCTGCTCTGCAGGTGATTTTCCTCTGAATTATGAGCACTGTGGATTTTTAGTGACAGACAGCTGAGGTTTAAACATCCCAGATAATCCTAATGGGGAAACCAACACCAGACTTGACAGCTGAAGGGACTTCAGCATGGTTGAGGTGTTTGACCAGTGCCCAGCTGGTCCTGCAGACAAAATCAGCCTGAACTCCCAAATTCTTCATCATCCAGCAGGATTTAAGTGGCAGAAATTGTTTTCCTTAAATATTGGAAAAAAAATCAGTTGGTTTGATTCCCTTGTTCTCATGGGATCTTCAGGCTCTACAGGAGAAAAACCCAGAGCACCTTAGAGCTTCACCAGCCACTGTGCCCATCCTGCAACTGATTTTCACATATGAAACCCCAAAGGGTGCTCAAGTTTGGTTTGCCAAATTTAGCAAAATCTCTTTGCAAAAGGATGAATCTTTTCCCCTTTTTTTTTTGGACAGGCCACCCCCAGAGGGAGGGATCAAAGAATCCAGTTCTTGGGGGACCCAGCGCACCCAGGACGTGTTTTATGAAACCAGGAGCCCAGCTTTTGAGCGAGGCCACTCCGAGGAGATCCCCATTGAGAGGGTGAGCAAATGGGGGAAGCGGGAGGAGCAAGTTTTAAAGCTGTGGGAGAACTTGACAAAATTAAGAAAATGTTTAGAAAAAGCAGGTGAAGATAGGGTGAGATGCAGGAGATTTTAGAGGTGTGGTAGAACTCCAGAAATTTAAGAAAATGTTTAGAAAAAGCACATGAAGATGAGGTGAGATGCAGGAGATTTTAAAACTGTGATAGAAGGTAAGCAATTTTAGAAAATACTTAGAAAAAACAGGTGAAGACAGGGTGAGATGCAGGAGTTTTAGAGGTGTGCTAGAACTCCAGAAATTTAAGAAAATGTTTAGGTGAAGATGGGATGAGATGCAGGAAATTTTAGAACTGTGGTAGAGTTTAAGAAATTTTAGAAAATACTTAGAAAAAGCAGGTGAAGATGGGGTGAGGTGCAGGAGATTTTAGAGCCATGGTGGATTTTCAGAAGTTTTAGACAGTGTTTAGAAAATCTAGGTGAAGGCAGGGGGACCTGCTTTTAGCAGGAAATCTGTCCCTTGAGGCAAGCACTGTTGTGTCTCTTGTTTACTTGAGCATTGTGGACAAAGCCCAAACCTGGCAGCTCCCTCAACCAATCTGGACATGCTTTTCCTGGAATTCTGTCTTGCTGCCATAGGTTACCTCAGGCTCTCTCTTCCAATTTCCCAATCCCATTGTCCCAGCTCAGGTGAGGGGTTTGAATGGTCAGAATGACCTGAGGGGTTTCCAGGGTCACAGCTGGGGCTCCTGGCTGGTGGAAGAGCTCATCCCACTGTTTGTGGGGTGTCCTTGCTGAGGACAGAGTAACTTGGACACCCCACTATGGTAATAAATCACTCAATTTTGGGACTCAATTTTCTTCATGGTGGAAAAAGCCCATTCTTTATTCACAGAACTCCTTTTTATTCAGTTTTACAGACCTCATGTGTCACTCCCATTGGTCAGGAGCTTTCTTGTTAATTATTTTATTGGTCAGTAACAAATTGTTATTCTGCATGGATTGGTCACTCAAACCCTTGGTGTGTACTTGCAGGAAAAGTTCTTTGTGAGAGATAGTTTTCATTTTTCTATCTAACAGTATAAAAACTGTTATAAATCAGTATAAAAACTGTTATAAAACTGTATAAAAACAGTTTTAACCCAGGAACAGATTGTTATGCTAATGAACTGCTCACACCAGGATTGCTTTCACATGGGAACTTGCACAGTGCTGGCTTGACTTAGAAGAAATGACAGGCCAGCCAGAGCAGGCCTGATTTTAGGAGACTTTTCTTTATCATTTTTCTACTTCAACACTCCACAGCTCTTCAGTTGTTCTCTTTGCCACACCAGCATCTCTTCCCAGTCCAGTCAAACTTCAGGAAGCTGATGGTGGCTTCAAAGCTGACATGTTCTTGCTACTGAAACCATTCCATGTTTTGTTCAGGTGGTAGAAATGAAGGAGATCAGCCCCACAGTTGCCAACGGAGAGCCCCAGCCAGGCCTGGAGAGCCAGGGCCGTGCTGCCTCCATGCCACGCCTGGCTGCTGAAACCCAGGTGAGAGAGAGGTGGGGATGTGATGGTGGGAGACTGGGAGCAGGCCAAGATCTCAGCATCTTCTCTCTGCTTGTCATGGGCTGGAGCTGGCTTGGGAATATTGGTGTTAAAAGATGTGGAGACCGGAATCCAGGCCTTGTTCTGGGACAGCAGGGGGGTTGTCTGCAGGGTGTGGGCAGGGATTCCCTGCAGGGTGTGGCCAGGATTCCCTGCAGGGTGTGGCAGTGATTCCCTGCAGGGTGTGGCCGGGATTCCCTGCAGTGATTCCCTGCAGGGTGTGGCAGCTATCCTGTGCAGTCACAGCACTGTCCCCAGTTTTACTCCTCCCTGCTAGCAGCACAAAGCAGCTCAAGATGGTCCCTCTGGCTGGGCCACCCAAGAGTGTCAGGGTCACTATTTGGGGACAAGGCCATTCAGGCTGTGTTCCTGGAAAGGCACATTTCCCATTAGTTGTGTGTTGTTTATCCAGCCAGCCAAGCTGTGTTCCTGTTCCCCATCCTTCCAAAAAGCTGCAGTGTGCTGTGGCACACACAGGTGGATGCAGCAGGCACAGGGACTGCCAGGGAGCTGCAATGGGACACTGAGTGTGCTCCCTGTATTTTCCTGTACTGTGACCTTGGCCACTAATTTGGTGTTGAGGATTTCCCTTGTTGATTTATTTAACATATTTTTCAAAGAAATCTCCTCACTGGAGTTGACTCCCACAGCAGTTAGTGGGCACTGCTTAGTGTGTAGGATGTCACAGATCATTTTTGGCCATTTCACACATTTGCTGCTGGTTGTCCCCAATGCTGCCCAGCCACCATCCTGTCTCCTGTGTCACAACATCTCACCACTCGTGTCTTGCCTCATTCCCAGGGCCTGATTCACACAGCCAGGAGGGAGCAGCCTGGCCTTGTATTGCCAGCTGGGGTCTCTGTACAAATCACAAACAGGACAGCACTGCTGGGAACGTGCCTTGAGCTGTTTTATTTTCCAGCATCAGTCTCATTACATGGTTATGAAAACGGGAAGATGCCATCAGCTCACATCCCAGGCAGCAGAAAAAGAACTTAATGTTATAACTCACTTTAAAAGTTTTTTGACCAATCACACAAAGCAAAAGCACATTGACAGTAGTTCTATCCAACCACCATAAGCACATGTACCTTTGGTTAAAACAATGCTTGCTTATTTCAAATCCAATACCTGCTTGTGAGCCTTAAAACACAATACACAGAGCTCCATTATCAAGCTTCAAATTTCCTAATATCTTGCTAGATAAACTTTTCTGTAGCTTAGGGAGTTATTCTAGACAAGTGTTAATACACAGATCATTGTTCTATTTCTTCTTGCTTTTCTACTTTTTACATAATTTTTCTGCTGACCAATCTCATGGCTGCTGCTTAGCTCTAATCACAGTTCTGCTGTCTCTGAGGCTGCCTTTTGCAGCTTTCCCAAAACCCTCTCATTTTGTGGATTCCCACACCTTGGGCTGTTTCTGTGGCTCTCAGTGGGGAGCAGAATGGGAAGGATCTGCTGCACCCCAAAGTGAAACCCTGTGTTGAGTACAAACAGCAATACCTCCAACAGATGGAATTGTTGTGCCAACCAGAGGATTTCCAGCCTGGCTCCTGGCCTTTGGGTGAGCCCCATGATTCTCAGAATTATCAGGAGCACTCCTCACCGTACTTAATAAAAGCAACACAAAGCAAAGCTTTTCCCCTTCCCAGAAATTGTCCTTTTTCCTAGACCACAGGTAGCCTCTTTCCTTCCTTGGCAGTGCAGCTGGCAGAGCCTTCCCTTGGGAAGCTTCTCTCCATGGCAGTCAGAGTGTCCCTGACAGAAGCATGGCTTGTGTCCCCAGGGTGTCCCTGCCCCTCGTGCCACACCTGGCTGTGAATCAGGCCCGGAATCTCAGGTCTAACCTCATTTATAATACAATGTTCAGTGGTTGTAGCTTGGGTGAATAACTGATGTCCTTTCTGTGTGTGTCTGCCCTCCACGCCCCCCACCCTCCCTCTCACATGCTGCTCTGCCCTCCCCAAACTTTTGAGTTCTTTCTAACTCTTATTTGCAACGCTTTCTGTTCCTGGATGCCTCCCTTTCTGTTTGCCTCTCTCTTTTTATGTTCCACTTATTTAACAAAACCCCTCCTCCTGTGTTTGCACCCTCCCTCTTTGCTGTCCTGCCCTCATCACCTCCCTCCCTGGTCGTCATGGTGTCTGCTGCACATCTGATGTCTGACACTGGCTGTACTGTGGGGCTGCTTCCAATAATGTCCCTCACCTTGTCCGAATTGTTTGCAGAGGAGCAAAGCACGGTCACCTGGGAGTTACCTGGCAGTATGTAGTTTGCACTAAATTGTATCCTATTAAATTCACCTTAAGAGTTAATTAACCTTCCTTTAACCCTTGACTTTTCTCCCCTCTCATCTGGAGTTGCTCCAGCACAGCCGCTCTTTCTTTTCCCACTTTTCCCTCTGTCCTGGTCGCATGCTTCGCTCTGCTAGCAGGGCTTGGCTGGGTGGGTTGCTTTTTTTGTTTTTTGATTTGTTTATTTTCATGCCTCGTTGCTCTGCTCAGGAATTTAGGCAGTGAAAACACTCGGGTTGGTAATGAAGAAGCAATTAGGAGCTCTCTGCAGGGGTGCATGCTGTCTCCGGAGGCTTTTTGGGAGCCTCCCGTAACAAGAGCCTTGCCAGAATTTATGGAAGAAGGATTGATTGCTTTGCCACTGATTCGTGTCAGTGGGATTTCTGTCCCTGGAATAAATGTGGATTCAGGACTGAAGCCCAAAAGAAATGTTCATTTCTTGTCAATCTATGCAGGGTTTTTCTGTTGTTGGTGGGGTTTTTTTTGATTTTTGATGGGTTTTTTTGTTTGGGGGTTTGGTTTTGGTTGGTTGGGGTTTTTTCTCTTGCTTTCTTTCTGGCAGCCCTGTATGGATTTTGAAAATCTGGATGTGTTTCCTAGTGGGAAATACTTTCACTTCCCACATTTTTGCCCATCAGACTGTCTAGTTTACAGCCCTCCTTCCTTCCTCCAGCTGCAGGCTCAGCACTAAACAAGCACAGATAGGAAGCTCCTGAGCATAATTTCTTGTCCACACAGATGAGGGCCACAAGAGGTGACATTAACATGGTCCTGCTGATGGAATTGGTGCTTCCAGAGCCATACCAAAAGCTCTGCTGGGCTCCCTCATCCCAGCTTTGTGCCTCTGATAAAACCTTCCAGCACCAGGATCCCAACTGCCCTTCAGTGGGAAGCACCAAAATGTGGGTGACTGGCCAGTGGTGCCTTTACACCCAGGAAAATCTGCCCTCAAGGGGAGGGAGAGTGGTTTTTCCACTTAAAACAACTAGCAGAACTATGAAACAATTGGCTTTGCCTTGGGTAAATATCACAAGGGAAGCAGAGATCTGGATTTCAGGATAAGCAAACAAAAGAGGGCAGACAGGAAAAATAATACAGAGCTCTTAGGAAAGGTTACAGTGAGCAGAGTAAATGTTCCCTGAGAGCTGGTGTTGGAGGGAGTTATTGGATTGGGAATTCGAACAAGTGTAAGGCTGAGAGACTGGGGAACATCCTGAATTTCACTGTCAAGCTGGAACACTGTGCTCTGAGATCTCTGCTCTGGCACACGGCTGGGGTGCAGTGACAGACCCAGGGAAGCATCCAGAGGATGGATGAGCTGTTGTCTCCACACAGAGCCAGCCAGAGGCCAGCAGAGAAGGAAATGTGGGAATTGTCCCTGTTTTCTGAGCTTTATCCCTGGGTAGAGGCTGTGAGAGGAGCTGTCCTGCAGGACACTTGTCTGGGGCTCTGCAGAACCTTGGCAAGGTTTTGTACCGAAAGGGAAGGGAGCAGGGTCTGGAGCTGCCCCTGGCACAGGGAGGGTGTCCAGCAGTGTTGTTACTGCTCTCAGTGCCCAGATGTTTGGACACAAATGTTTTAAAAACAGCAATAGCAAACCCAGGTATTCCTTTCTGGACATGTCCTGGTGGGATTGCAGGATGTACACACTATCCTTGCCCCAGGCAAAGGGCTTCAGGGAGTGATGATGGGACAAGAGAAGTTTAAATGTTTGATGGGAGATTGTGTTTGCTGCAGGGAGATTGTGTTCACTGCAGAGAAGGAATTTCCTGGTGGCTTGGCCTGTACCTCCCCTGATTCCTGATTTTTCTCCCCTTCCGTGTGGTGCTCAGCAGTGCTACCTGCTTTCCTCTCTGGAGCTGCTTTGGGATGCAGGCCCTGGAGCAGCTGTGGGTGCCCCTGTTGTTGGAGAATTCCCCTTGTGAGGTGCTTGGCTGCTGCTCTGCCTTGTGTCCCTGCTGAGCTCCCCGCTGGGTGTGCTGTGCAGTGCTGCCTGTGTGTGCTCCCTATGGATTGGCACTCGGAGATCCTATTGCCTCCCCAAATTTCACACTCAATCCACATCCCACAAACCCTCCTGCCCACTCCTGTTGTCTCCAATTAACCATTTCTCTCCTTGCCCTCCTTGCCCCTTTCTCTGGCTGTTTAACCCCCTCCATGCTGGGAAGCAGGCAGCCGAGCGGGGCGCGGCGCCTTCCCTCACCGCGCTCCGTGTCGCTCCGTGTTCCCCGCAGCCCATCCCGGACACGAGCCCCATGAAGCGCTCGGTCTCCACGCTGGCCCCGCAGCGCCCTCACGCCATGCACCTCTACGAGTACTCCCTGGAGCGCATGCCACCAGAGCAGGGCCACCACCACCACCACCACCGCTGCCACCGGCGCAAGGAGAAGAAGCAGAAGTCCTTGGATAGGGCCGCCCATCACATGGCTGATGGACAAGCTGGTGAGTGCTTTGCTGTCGCCCTGATTTTTTTAAGATTTTTCTAAGCCTTCTGATGTTTGCATTCTTGTAGCAAACTGTCTTGGTTTGGAAAGACAGGAGTCTGCTAAGGAAGGCAGGAGCCCCCCCTGAAATGGGAAATATAATCCCTCCCCACCCCTCTGAATTGCTATAAATTTTAAATTACGGGGCTCTCAGGCAAAAATACGGGAGCAGAAAATAACAGTTCTTTAATAGGGAAGAAAAAAATAAAAGGATAAAATAAACAATGCAGTACACTAGAACAACACTGACAGAGTCAGAACCCAACCTGACACCGTGTGGGTCAGGGTGTTGGTGGCAGTCCCATTGGATTTGTGGCTGCAGCCCTCCTGCAGTGTCAGGGGTGGTTCTGTTGTAGCAAGGGGGATCTGTAGAGAAGGATGTATTGTTCCTCTGAAGATCCAGTGGAAGAAGAGGCAGCTGCTGTTCCTCTTTTCAATGCAAATATGACAAATGAACCCTTGGTAAGACTCCTACTCCCCATCTTCAATTGGTTTCAGAACAGAGAAGGCCACAATTGTCTTATGTTCCTAAACGCTATTTATCAGTTTCTATATTCTTCATTATAAACCCAGCTAGTCAAACATTGTGTTCACAAGCAATCAATTATTAATTAACTACTAACTCTTAACTCCATCAAGACCTACCCATTTATTTTAATTAACTCCAATAAAGCTTATCTCTAACTAAAATCTTAGCTCCTCTAAAATCTCTAAATTCTTTAAAGTTTATGCCTCAACACACTGGTGACCCAACGTTCTCCTTTCAGTAGCCCAGTCTGGAGAGTCTTCTTCCAAGGACAAGAAGCAGGAGCGTGGTCGCTCCCAGGAGAGGAAGCAGCACTCCTCCTCCTCCTCCGAAAAGCAGCGCTTCTACTCCTGCGACCGCTACGGCAGCCGGGACCGTGCCCAGCCCAAATCTGCTGACCAGAGCAGGCCCACCTCGCCCAACGGGGGCCCAGAGCACGGCCCACACAGACAGGTGAGGAGAGGCAGCGTGGGGAAACAGCCCTGAGCTCTGCCAGGGGTTTGTGCACCTTTTCCATGTTTTGCTTAAATTAGAGGAGGTGGAAAGGGCAAGGAAGGTCAGGCAGTTGCAAATAAAGCCATTGGGGTCCTGCTTGGAGCCTCACACCAAGGCTGGAAAAATCCTCCAAGTCCAAGCTGTGCCCAGTCCCCACCTTCTCACCTGCCCACAGTGCCATGTCCAGGCCTTCCTTGGACATCTCTGGGGGTGGGAACTCCAAACCTCCCTAGGCAGCCCCTTATTATGCCTGTCCACCCTTTCCAGGAAGAAATTCCTACTGATGTCCAACCTGAACCTCCCCTGGCACAACTTGAGGCTGTTTGTTTCCTCTTACATGGGAGCAGAGCCTGACCCCCACCTGGCTCCATGCTTCTGTCAGGAAGCTGGAGAAACCAAAAGGGTCCTCCCTGAGCTTCCTCTTCTCCAGGCTAAAATTTAGTTCTCCTTTCTTTTGTAACTGTGAGGTGCTCAGGTCCTTGGGAGAAGCTGGACAGCTTCCTCATGATGCTGGAATGTTCCTGGTCACTGGGAGAGCCAGGCAGGGCAGAACAAGCAGTGACTGACAGCCTGATGAGTTGATAGGATGGAAAAGGTGCTCTTTAAAAATTAAAGGTCTGGTCTCAAAATATTAGGTTGGGAAAGACTTGAGGGATTGTTCAGTGCACTCATGTCCTGCCTTGGGAGAATGTAAACAGAAATGGGAAGACAGGCCCTTTCCTCTCACTCATGGCATTTGTGTAAATTACTGCAGCTTAGTTCACTCTCATAAGGCATTATTGGTAACCCAGGAAGCTGCCAGACCCTTCTACCACTCCAAAATCAAATGTGTAATATTAAAGAGGAGAATGTGAATGCATTTCTGTTAAAGGGACTTGTTAAAGCCTGTCCAAAAAGCTTTTGGCTGTTATTTTTTCAGAAATTGGCTATTTAATCCAAAGGCATTTCATTCCCAGCCTGCAAAAAACAGTCACCCAGATCCTCCTTCCATGCAGAATCCATCAGAATAAAATAATAATAACAGTAACGATCAATAATAATATTAATAACAACAACAACAACCCATAATCCAGTTTTGGCAACAGAAATGGAGTCCTAAAATGGTTTGATTTGGAGGGGACCTTAAAGCTCATCTCTTTGCAACCCCCTCCTGTGGGCAGGATCATCTCCCACAAACCCAGCACACACAATTGTAGGGTGAAGTTTTGCACAAACCCACCCCAAAGCAAAACTATTAATTCTAAAAAAAAAAAAAAACTATTAAAAGTAATTCATAAAAATCCCCAATAACTCAGGTTTTTGAGCTGCTCCCAGGCCAGGTAAGGCGCATGTCGAGCCCTGTATGCTGTGGGTGCCTCCCCTGGGCAGTGTCCCCTCTGTTGGAGCCGTGTGCCAGTTTGCGTCCTACCGATGCTCTGCCCCTCTCTGTTCCTACTGCTCCCAGACTTGAACTCTCCAGCTCTTCACATCTCGTGTTGAATTATCTCTCGAGAACCTCCCACCCCGACTGTGCTTGTCTAAACTCTCTCTTTTTTTGCTTTTCTTTCCTCTTGTGACTCGTCTCCGCCTTCTGTTGCTTCTCCTTCTGTTTGATACCTGCCTGCCTTTGTGTTTGTCCGGTGTTTCCCTTTTTTTATTTTTTGATTTGCTCTGTTCCAATTTTGATGTAGGGCAGTGGTTCAGTTAATGGGAGCCCCTTGCTGTCGACATCTGGTGCTAGTACCCCCTGCCGGGGTCGGAGGCAGCTCCCACAGACTCCACTGACCCCACGCCCCAGCATCACTTACAAGACCGCTAACTCCTCGCCCGTGCACTTCACCACTTTCCAAACCCCCACGTTCTCCCCGGGCCGCCTGAGCCGCGGGCTGTCCGAGCACAACGCGCTGCTGCGGGGGGAGCAGCAGCCGCCCCCGCCCGCCGTGGCCCGCATCGGCTCCGACCCCTACCTGGGCCACCGCGACGATGCCGCCGCCGACAGCCCGCAGCGCGCCGCGCCCGAGGACACGCTCACCTTCGAGGAGGCTGTGGCCACCAACTCGGGCCGCTCCTCAAGGACTTCCTACGTCTCCTCGCTGACCTCGCAGTCGCACCAAATCCGCCGCGTGCCCAACGGGTACCACTACACGCTGGGGCTCAACACGGGCCCCGGCGCCAGAGGACGCAGTTACTACCACGAAGCCGATGAGGATGACTGGTGCTAGCGGCTCGGCGGAACCCTGCGAGGTGTGCGTGCTTAATAAGGATGAGTTTTATCATCTGGAGGGCTGGGAGCTCCCGTGGGGGCCCGGGGCCGGAGGCGGCCGGCGGGGCAGCCCTGAGGACTGCTCAGCGCCCGGGGCCGGAGATGCCCCTGCAGCCTCTCTCTCCTCTGTTGTTCTTTCATTTTTTCCTTTTTGATTTGTTTTTTTTTTTGCACTAGACAGATGGAGGAAGAAGGCTCCCTCCTTCTGGGGAAGGCAGCGGGAGGAGCACATCCCTCACTGCCCCCTCCCCACTGCCTTGTCTAGTCCCGAGACACGCACCAGGCGCCAACCCGGCCACGGAGGCCAGGAGCCGGGAGAAGAGCGATCCTCACCTTCCACGGTGGAAAAGCAGAACTGTGGGTCCTTCTCATGATTGGCGCAGTTTTGTTGGGCTATTTCTTAATTAATTTACCATCATAATTCACCCCTGCCACGGTGGGAGCCGGGGGTCGCAAAGGGACTCGCGCGAACAACGCTCGCCCCCCGCCTTTTGTCTCGTTGAGCGCTGAGAAGGAAGAGATGCACCCAAGAAACTGGGAGAGGAGAAACACAGCCCAGAACAAAGGACAGTCCTTTGGGACTTGATGTTCAGCCACTGCAATCCTTTAGGGCAGAGCTGGTGCCACCCCCGAGCTGACCCTGCTGTGACACCACTGCCCTGGGGGTCTCTAATGTCACTCACCACATTGGGTCCTTCACACTGACACACGGTAAAGCCACAAGAGAGCTCCTTTGTAAGGACTGTTTCCTTGCTGCTGAGACTTTTCAATCCATCCCTCTCTCCTGTTGACTGCAACACACCCTCACTGTTTTGTCTTGTTTACAATATAAGCTTGATTTAGCAAAAAACAACTTAAAAAAAAAAAGTCCACAAAAAAAAGAACAACCCAAACAAAAAGAGGAAAAAAAAGCGTAGGGTTGAGAAGAAGAAATGTTATTGGTTTTATATCAAGCTATTAGATAGAACTTTAACTTTTCATTGTGTGCATTTTTGTAAATTGTACAGTAAAAAAAAAACAAAAAAAAAAAAAAAGAAAAAAATTTCCTCTTTCTGTAGAGAATTAGTCCAATTGTCATTCCAGGTCCCACCGTTTCTACCGAATGCTCCAGTTGTTCACTACTAAGTGCCTAACCTTTGAAATCTTTCACAGTGACGATGCAACCTCTTGCTTCGAGGCATCAGAGCTTGGGCGAGCGTGGGGAGGGCAGAGGGTGTGGGGCCGAGCAGCCGGAGCCTGGAGGGGCCCTGGGGGCACTGTGCCCCAGGCTGGCAGCTTCCAGTGGGGAAGGCAAACGTGCTTTGGGCTTGGTTTGGGTTTGGTTGGCCTTTTATTTTATTTTGTTTTATTTTTGATTAGAATATAGAAATATAAATATATATATATAGATATACTTTTATGGGTGAGAGGGGAGTGATTGCAGCAAACAAAGCCGGCCTTGTCTCATTGCCCAGTGGAGGAAATGCAGGTGGGAAAGGGCAGCATCTGCAGGGGTGCTCCTGCAGGAGGAGCAGCATCTCCCACAGGCCAGCTGAGAGAGCTCTGGCCGTGCATCACTGGTGTGGAGGGCAGTTGGAGTGAGTTGTTTTTATTGCCTGATAGGAGAAAGTTTAAAAAAAAAAAGTGATGATAATAATAATAATAATAATCCAAACCTCTAACTCTGATTCTCAGGGATGAGATTTCTGCGTTCTTGCAATGACTCTTGTGTTGGCTGGTTTCTTTCTTTTGTGCCCGTGTGGATTCCTGCACTGTGAGCCTGGGAAAAGGGCAAACACGCTGTGCTGGCGGGGAGGGAGGCTGGGGCAAAGCCCGGCCAGAACCTCCTGCCCAGGGCTCTGCTGAGCCCTTGCAGGGCTGGTTTGGGGCACAGGGCAGCCAGGGGACGTGGAGAGGTTAAAAGGTGGAAGGAGGAAGGGTGGGAGGTGCTGAGCACATCCCTAAAAGCGCCGCTAGTATAGAGGATAGGGTTGGAGAGGTGAATTTTTTCAGAGGATCTACGAGGCCCCAGACCTGTGGAACTTCTCCAGGCGCAGCGGTCGCATGGGGTGGGTGGAAATCCCACTGGCCCTGGCGATCTGTTCTGTCCCTGGGTTGCTTGGAGGGGATCAGATGCCACCAAAACGCTCAGGAGGTCTCTCATGCTCTCAGCAAAGTCTGTCAGCCTCAGGCAGGAGCAGTCTGCTCTAGGGTGGTTCTTCACATCTCCTGTAGCTCTTCTCTTGAGGAAACTCAACCCGGTTTTGTTCCCTCCGGTGTTTTGTTTTAATTTTGTTCTGTTCAGTAGCAATCTCTGGCCGATCTCATCCCTGGATTCTGCTAAAGGATAACTCCTGTCTGTATCTCTGTCTCTGTACTCGTGTGCACTCGGAATAAAGGCAGTGTGGTAGCCAGAGGTCACGGCTGGCATTCCTGGCATTCCCAAACGGAGGGCTATGCAACCAGATGACACGTCCGGACACACACCCACCCCACCACCACTCCAAGACCTTCATCCATCTGTAGCTTTAGCTGCTGGATTTTCCTGTTTCAGGCTTCAGCATGATTGTGACCAAATGTTTTATACATTTTCCTGAAATGAAGGCACAAACACTATATTTGAAATTTTCCAAGGGAACGTTCCTATTTTACTCCAGGAAGTCGAGGGGAAGGGACAACACCATCTCTCTGCCCGTGCATGCAAACACTGTACCCACACTGGAAAGCAACAGAGATGTCTTTCTGTATGGAATAATTCTGCCTTTTCCCCCTTTTCCTCTCCCATTTTCCATCCCCAACCCCCCCAGCCCTGCACTAACACAGCTTTGGGTCACCCCAATTCATAGGCAGAACACGAAGAAGAATCTCAAGTTGTCCAGATCCTCCACCCGCCTCGTAGGGGTCGATGACAGTGACAGACAAGCCTGACCACAATTATCCATAACCCTTTCCTGACATTTTTTTACAGCCTCTCTGCTGTCTCTCCATCTTTCCAAGAATCCTCATAGTGAGTTGCCAAACTTGAATTGCACCGATCAGTTTTCTGCATCCAGAACCAGTCTCGTAGTGGCTGTACTTTGAATAAGTAATGTTTGCATGTAATATATATACATATATACATATCTATAAAAAGTATGTGCATGGAAAATGTTTATCTTCGTACTTTTTTGATACAATGTATTCATCAGTTGTTAATTTTTAATTATATTTGATATAAATTTGGGGGTTTGTTGCAAAACTTTATATTTAAAAAACAGTGTGAAAAACGATCAAAGTTCCAACCATGCAACACAAGTGGAACTTTACCCAAAAAAAAATAAGGGAGAAAAAAATTGAGAAAAAAAAAGGTTCTGTGATTGCCTAGTTTGCTGCCTGAGTAATATTTATCAGCCAAACTTTGAATTCTGCAGTTGTTTCTACAATTCCATTTTGTATGAAGCAAAGTCCTTGAATTAAAATAAAAACTTAGCAAAAAAAAAAACCAACCTGAGCAATTCCCAGACGGTGTGTGCGGTGTGCCTGCTGAGCGGGAGGCGCCGAGGGCCGGCCCCGAGGGCCTGCCCACCTCCAGGAGTGACAGCCCGGGAGAAACTGCATCCCACACTGGCATTTTGCAAGGAATTGGCCACATCTGTGGGGGTTTTTTGTCCATAGAGGCTTCACAGATGCTTGGTTTGAGTAGGGAGCCATTTGGAAATTTGTGGTGTGGATCCAGCATGGAGATGGCAGTTCTTGGAGTCCAACAGGCAGCAGAACTGTAAAGCTGAGGGTTAAAATCCCCCAGCTGTAAAGGTGAGGGTTAAAATCCTCCAGCTGTGAAGTTGAGGGTTAAAATCCCCTGGTTTTAATCCCTGTTTCTTGCCAGGTTTTTAACAGAGGGAAGTTTCTCCTGTAAAACGCTGGCACAGGTTGCCCAGAGGAGCTGTGGATGCCCCATCCCTGGAAACATTCCAGGTCAGGTTGGAGGTGGCTCTGGACAAGCTGGACTCAAGGATCTTTAAAGGGTCTAATCCAAAATCCAACCCAGACTATTTCATGTGTGGCTTCCTTTGGCTCTAACCCTGACAGAACCCTGGCCCCACTCCCTGCAGGAGTTCCTGGGGCTCCCTCAGAAATCAGCAGCCTGTGGGGCTGGATTGGTGTCAGAGTCTGTCATGTGCCCAGGCCCTGCTGTAGCACCTGGAGAAAACAGAGTTAATCTTACTCATACTTATGGAATTAATTGGAAGTTGGTACTTCCAAGGCTTGCACTGAGCAGAAAAACCCAAGGGCTGTTGGGACAGAAGGAAAGAACTTCTCATTTCTCTGGATAACTGGAGAATCCCCCTCACTCCTTTCCAGGAATAGAAATACACTGTGTTCCTCCTCAGGGTCTTCTGGTGTCACACAACACCAAGGACTCCAGAAATTCTTGGATGCTGTAGAGAACTTTTTAGAGCACAAGGTCTTGACTCTTCTCTCTTTTGTTGTCTTTTCTGTGATGAGACCACCCAAGGTCCCACCTGAGATTTGGTGTGGAATGAAAGGAAAAGGTCCTCAAGCCCCTGATCTCCAGGTCAGGCTGGAGCTTGGGAAGGAGATATTTAGATGTTGAGATCACACAGTTCATGGTTAGCAAGGTTTGGGGCAGGAGAACTTTCCTTGTCTTGCAGCCTGGTCTGTGCAGGGTTGGGGGTTCTTGGCTGGATGACACTGAAGAGCAGAATTTTTATTAAGTTTTTGAAATATCCCAAATAAACATGAAATGGAGATTTCTGAGCAGGGTCCAAGGGAAGGTTTGAAGTGGAGGATTTGGGAATCAGTGTGGATCAGTGTCCACTCCAACCACTGAGGGGACTCTGCAGGATTTGCTTCACCACAACCACCTGGGGAGCTGGAATCTGCTTGGGGAGCACCTCTCCCCTTCACACCCGGATCACAGAGACCTCTAAATCCACTTTACAACCCCATATGAGTTTTTAAATCCTAAAAGCCTTTTGGTGACTCTCTGCCCTTTTAAAGTATTTTTTTTCTTCCTTTATCCTTATTCCACTTGTGCTCTTTGGGTGCAAGGCAGCAATGAATCATCAGCTTCTCCATGGCCTGCCTGAGCCCTGGGTTGAGGGAGCTGGGACAGGCAGGGTCCCTGATCCCACACTCCCACACCCGAGATGCTGCAGCTGGAACCTCTGGGTTTGAGTTCAGCTGAATCCCAAAAATGGCTTTATTTTTATTTCTCATCCCATTCCTGGTGGAACATTTTGCTGTCAGGGTGTTTGCCCCCCCAGGGGCACATCTTTCTAGCAGAGACCACACAATTTCCATTCCCTTCATTCCCTGTGGATAAAACCTGGATCAGCTTTTCAGAGGCCAACACCCCACACCCGATTGTGCCATTAGGGGGTAGCATTTTCAGACTTTTTCTACTTTCTAGGGAAACAGAAAAAAATAGAAAAAACACTGATTCAAAAGGCTTGAGAGTCATTCCCTGGAATATTTGTCTTGGGATGCAGAAAATTCAGGCACACCTGAGTTCGAGGTGCTCAGGGAATTTGGCTTTTTTTATTCCCTGGAGCATGAAAAGCTGGGATCATCTGCTGATTCCTCATTCCAGCCACATTTCAGACAGCACCCACAGACTCCTACATCCCCTCCAAGGTGACAGATTACTCATCCCAGTGTATTCATCCCTCTTCATCAAGACTAAGCAGATCTCCTGATATTTTCCAGGCTGTGAAAACACCGTTTTCACAAAGTGCCTGATCATGATAACAAACCTCCACTCAACACTGTCACTCAGCACATTCCAAAATATTTTGCAGGAGAGGCAAATTTTGCATTTTTATGTGATTAAAAAAAAAAATCATTTGAGACCCTTGAAAAGGACTAAATTGCCCAGGGTCAAGTGAAGACAATGTTAAGGTTGTTCTGTGTCTTCTTTTATGTTTGAAGTCACTGGGGTGTGCAGGATTTTTTTTACATCCACAGGTTTTTAGTAGGATCCCAGTGAGGAGGGGTCACTGGGAATTTGGCATCCCCTAGGAGGGAATTCACCTGGGGAGAATTTAAAGGGGAGAGCAGTAAGAGAAATGCTGGAAGGTTTGGGGACTGAGGGATGGCAGCAATTCATGCACTGGGGGCTCTGAGAAGGGTGTGCAGATATTTGGGGGTGAAATTTGGGGTAGTTGAGTCAACAGGAGAACAGAAATCTGAGCAAACCAGCCCTGAGAGAAGGGATGGAAATCCAGAATGGAGCCCCTCCACCCAAGGAGGGAGGCCGGAACAAGCTGGTGGAGCAGAGCTGATAATTCAAAGCAAACAGTATCAATAACTGGAGTTTATTCATTTTAGCCTCATCTCCACTTTCTGTCGTTGCTCTGAAACAGAATATCCCAGCCCTGGCTTTGTCTGTGTCTGTTTTTATTATTTCTTGGGTTCTGGCAGCATTTTTTTCTGCCCAGCACACACAGAGGAGGAGGAGGTGTGGTCCTTGTCCAGCTACTCCTGCACGAAAGGCTGGCACACCCACAGGGGTGGAAACCTGAATTTTCTCTCCGAGGGCTGAGGAGGGCGTGGATGTGGTTGTGTCACTGGATACAGCAGATGAGAGGGTGGTTAAAAAGAGGATGCTGAGCTGAGAGACAGGGCTGTGGCACAGGAATCCTGGCAATCTGACAAGGGGATTTTCCTCCTCGTGGGTTGGAGAGTGTTGGAAAGACCTGGTTCTGCAGATGATCCACTGAAACCAGACCTGGTTCTGCAGGTGATCCATCTAAACCAGACCTGGTTCTGCAGGTGATCGACCTAAACCAGACCTGGTTCTGCAGGGGATCCATCTAAACCAGACCTGGTTCTGCAGATGATCCACCTAAACCAGACCTGGTTCTGCAGGTGATCCACTGAAACCAGACCTGGTTCTGCAGGTGATCCATCTAAACCAGACCTGGTTCTGCAGGTGATCCACCAAAACCAGACCTGGTTCTGCAGGTGATCCACCGAAACCAGACCTGGTGGGATGTGCAAGCAGCAGAGGGCAGAGTCCCACGGGTCCCCCAGCAGGGGTGGGATGCAGGACATGCCAAGGGATGGGACATGTGCTGCTGGGACAGATGGTCACAGCCAAGGGAATCAATCAGTGAGATTCTGGAAGGAAAGGCAAACCATGTCATGTGTTCTTGGCAAATAAAATCCTCTCCATGGCAAAGCAAAGGCTCCTGGAGTGTCTCTAGCCTTCATTTCCTCAGCAAGCCGAGCCAGTGTGGCAGGGGAAGCCCCTGGGAAGGGGCAGAGAGAGGTGGGCACAGTACTGAGCTTGGCTCATGTCTCAAGCAGCAATCAGGATTTCAGGTGGGGATTCCAGAATCTCTTTCCCAGTGCCAGTGTGGCACTCATGACACCCAGCAGAATGACAGCTGGGTGTCACTCCTGAGCATCTCCTGCTCTCTGTCAGGGATGTCCAGCTGCAGTTTGGCTGCCTGTCTCCTGCTGAAGGTTCCCAAGTCTTTTGTGTCTCTGCATGATTGCTGCAGGAAAATATTATCATGGATTGGGAATGAGCCTGCCTCCCCCATGGACCTGAGCCAAAACCCCCCAGAGGATCTGTGAGCACCCAGGGCTCTGTCACACACATGGGGGACACTGGAGAGCTGAGCAGGTGGGGTCTGCTGTGGGGGTCTGCAGTGGGCTGGGGGTTCTCCTTTTTGGGGTGAGCTGCAAATATCTCCCATTGGGAGGGTGGCGTGGCTGGGGAGGACCTGGCCTGGCTCAGATTTATCCTCCATGGTCCCAGTAAGGGGCTGGACTGGCCCAGACCCTGGGGACAGAGGGGTTATGCCCAGTCCAGCTCTCTCTCACCCCAAAATGCCAGGATGGGATCTGCTCTGGGCTCCCCCTGCAGAAACAGGGCCGGTACCCGAGGGGGAGCCGGGCACGGCCGGGGATGGGGGTGAAGCACCCCGAGGAACACTCACAGTGAGATTTTGGGGATGGGAGGATGTGGGATGGCTCCTTTACCTGCGCAGGGCAAACCAGCACCGGAGGGGGTGTCAGCAACCCCTGCAGCCCCCGTGTGCTTGTCTGGGGTGTGTCCGTCTGTCTGTCTGTCCGTCTGTCCGTCTGTCTGTCTGTCCGTCTCTCACCCGCACGGGGTGGGGGAGAAGGCGGACCCCCACCCCAAACTCCTCATCCCAGCGCGGCGGGTTTCGGGGAGGGGGCGATGCGGGCCCGGGCGGTGCGGGGCAGGGCGGGGGCCGGCCCGGGG
>JAWWEX010000059.1:8894744-8905840 GCA_035583215.1 Arremon brunneinucha | reverse complement strand
TATTTACAGAAAGTGTGTGAGAAAGTTCACTACAAGGATGTCAACATCAGAAGGCTTAGAAAATCTTAAAAAACCAGAGTGACAGGGTAGTGCCAAGGGAGGGAACATGGGGCACTGCCCTGCCTGGCTCCTGCCCAAGGATTCCTTTGGGAGGCTGGAGCCAGCACATCCAGGCAGGGAACAGGGAGTGGTGGCACTGGGACAGCCCTGCATGGGCTGTGTTGGGTTGTGTTGGTGATTTGAAGAGGAGGGTTTGTGAGCAAGCCCTGCTGATGAGAGATTGAGGAGTGTGGAGCAGGCTGAGTGTGACACAGAGATGCTCACCTCCTGCTCTGGGGGACAGAGGAATGGCCAGTGCAGCCCTGGTCACCCCAAAATGAGACCTCTGTTGTCCCAAGCTCTGGAGCTCTTCCATGAATCACTCTGGGGTCTCACCCACCAAGAAGAAAATTCCACTTTAAGCATCAGTAAATTTCCTGCAGGTAGGACCCCCCAGTTCCCATCCCATGCTGGCCCTTGTTGTATTTGCAGGGACCCCATTGTTGGAAGGAATGATGAATTTGACTTCATGTTCTTAGAAGGCTAATTTATTATTTTAAGTTTTTATATTATATAAAGAATACTATACTAAAACTATACTAAAGAATACAGAAAGGATACTTACAGAATGCTAAAAAGATAATAATGAAAACTCCTGGCTCTTTCCAGAGTCCTGACACAGCTTGGCTATGATTGGCCATTAAGTCAAAAGAATTCACACCAGAAACTAATGAAACAATCACTTTTTGGTAAACAATGTTTAAACACATTCCAAAACAGCAAAACACAAGAAAAGCAAATCAAATAATTATTGTTCTCATTTTTCTCTAAAGCTTCTCAACTTCCCAGGAAAAAACCCTGGGCAAAAAGATTTTTCAAAAATTATAACAGTAACAGGCCCTCCTCAGGACTGAGGAGCTTCCAAATCAACAGAAACTGCAAAAAACCCGCCCAGACTCTTGAGAGGTTTGATCAGAAGCCATTCCCTGCTCTTGCTGGGAAGGATTGGCTCCCTCTGAGCATTCCCTGGATGTTTCCTGGGCCAGCAGAGGCAGTTCCTCAGTCCTGGAGCCAGCAATAAACAACAATAAACACGTGCTGAGGGCAGTGCTGGTTTTGAGCAATGATGTTTTCCCTCTTCTCTCTCTCCAACTCTCCAGGTGCCAAAGGAAACCAATGAAATCCAGGATTCATCTACTCAGGTATGGCTCCTGCACTGTCTTTCCTGTGTCCCTGTGCGGTCACCCCCAGGCTGGCTCTAATAAGCAACAAGGCAAAGCCAAAATACCCAGACAATGCCACTAATGATGATTTTCTTGGCTGTTGGTGTTATTTTCTTTACTGCAAGCTGTCTCTTTAATGGTTTGAACATTCCTTGCCATGTCCCAGAGCTGGTGGAGGTCATGGTGAGGGCTCAGGTGACTTCTTGAGTGTTTTTACAGAGCCAAAGGGGTGGTGGTGGGGCAGGGAATGAGGTGGATCAGACCAATGCCTGCCCAGGGGATTTGTGGATCTGCCTGGGAGCTGAGCCAGCCTGGATTATCCTGCAGGGAAGGAGGGGAGGTGAGCAGGGTTTGGGATAAAGCAGGATGCCCGCTGCTCCTGCCCACAGTGGGATGGGCTGCCTGCCTGGGGAGGCACCCCCAGCACCTCCCTGCTGTCACTGGGAGCTGTGTTTTGCAGAGATAATCAAAACTCCACAACTTTTGTGAAAGTTGTAAAGCCAGGATGTTTATTACAGTGCTGGACACAGGTGGGAATCGTTCCCCTAAAATGACATGTGTACCTCTGGGAACTTAGGTCCCTTTTTATCCCCCTCTCAGATACATATGCATACAATTTCACAATAGGTTCATACATATTCATTTTTTATGAATTTCGCATGACATTTGCCACTAGTTCTTCTTTATCAGAAAGAATTCCTAGGTCAGGTTGAGCTGCTCTCACAGCATCTCTCTGTCTCTATCACCCTCTGTCTCTCCCCCTTATCTCTGTCCTTCATTGAAGCAGTTTCCCTTGAGCCTGGGCCATGTAGTCAGGCTACACAGACTCAAAGATATACATTTCACCTAAATTGAAATGGATTTCTGTTCTGGAGAATTTCCACTCTCTCTCAGCTGGGAAGGGCTGCAGCTCTCTGTGGGAGGGGTGGTTGTGCTTTGGGGGCCCTCCTTGGCATGGCTTCCTGGGATCTGGGGCTGGGGAGGGATGGTTCTCCCCCAGTCCCACTGGAGCTCCTGGTGCTGAGCTCCTTGCTGGAGCTGCTGTCCCCCAGCTGGAGCCTGGAGCGTGTCCCCAGCTCTTGTGCATGTGCTGGGGACATGAGGGAGTGCTCTGACTGAGGCTGGCCTTATGTTCCTGCTTTGTTTGGGGATTTTAGCCAAGCTTTGTTGTTCAAGTCCACGCAAACACATCCTGAGGGTGTCACAGACATCTTTTATAGAAAATCCTTTCCTTATGATTTTTCCTCCTGAGAAGCTGGGAGGCCTCAGGAACAAAATGTAAACGTTGATTATCTGCTGCTGTGGAATGCAACAGGTGCATCTGTGATTGGTCTCATGTGGTTATTTCTAATTAATGGCCAATCACAGTCAGCTGGATCAGACTCTCTGTCCGAGCCACAAACCTTTGTTATCTTTCTTGCTTAGTCTATTCTTAGCCAGCCTTCTGATGAAACCTTTTCTTCTATTCTTTTAGTATAGTTTTAATGTAATATATATAATAAAATAATAAATCATGCCTTCTGAAACATGGAGTCAGATCCTCATCTCTTCCCTCAACCTGAGACCCCTGTGAACACGGTCACACTGAGGGGAAAACCCAAATGCAAATTGAGATTTGTGTGTGTGTGTTAACAGCTGGAGTTGTTCATTCCCCTCACCCTCCTGTTGCCTGTTTACTCTTTGGGGACAGTCTCTCTTCTCTCAGCTGGCTCCCACTGCCTGGCTACACCTGGATAATTCCAAACTGGAACTGTCCAAGTGGCCTTTGGCAGCCAGGTCCATCCCTCTGCTCTGGGATCAGCAGCTCAGGGGGATGTGCTGTGGGTTTTTAATGAACTGAGGTGGCAAAATCACCTTTCCTGGGCACTTCTGGAAGGTCATCTCCACTTATGGAAGGGCTCTGCCATCCTGCTGGATCCTCTCTGGGGTGTAATTCCCACTTGTGGGTTCTTCCAGATCCTGGCAAGACATTGCCATAACAAGGAAAGTGCTGAAATTCATAGGTCTGCAGGGGAAAATGAACAATATTCTGGATTTGGGACAAGTTTATTTTTCAAGCACTTAATAAGGAGCAGAGACGCCTTGGAATCTTTGGCATTGAGATTTATTAGGAATAAAAAAGGAGTTTGGGAGTAATGAGGAGCAGCCCAGCTCTGCTGCAGGCACAGGCCACAGCTCTGCTTTCTAGTTCCTTTGTTCATTTAGAAGTAAATTAGTACATTGGTGGATTCCTTAATTGTTAATTAGAGCTAAATAATTATGGAGATGACAGAGGAAGATGTAATGGGGGGAGGCAATAGATGAGTTTGTCCCTGGCAGTGATACCTGAATTGCAGCCCACTCCTTTTGCCAGTTTTTTTTTTGAGGAATAAATTGCCATTTCTGAGCAGTCTTTGGGACATGGATGGTGCTGAGCCACTTCTGCTGCATTTTGTTTTCTCTTTGCCTGCCTGTCCTAAACGTGAGCAGGAGGGGCTCCTGAACTGAATGGCTTTTCCAAGGCAGCTTAACCTGGGATCCTAAAGCCATTCACCAAACAGTCAAAGCTTAAATCCCACAGAGACAAAACTTCACAGGTTTAACTTTCTGGGCAGTCTAGACTAGTTAGGAAATACCTGCTTGATTTAAAAATGCTCTGAAAGCTCTGTGGAAATGCTTGGTTGGGTCGTGGCACTTCTGCTCTCTCATGCTTGGGTTTGTCAGTGAGCAGAGCTGGTGTGAGAATCAAATCACTCCTTCAGGCTCACTCAGTCCTAAAATTCCATCCTGCCTGTCCAGTCAGAGCAGCCTGGAGCCTGTGGAAGTCAGGACTTGCACATACTCCTTATTTATTATTTTAGTGTATTCCCTTCCTGGTGCTGGGCTTTAAAACCCATCACAAAAGGCCTAGGCTTGGCCTGTCCTCACTAACAAAGACAAGCCCTCATGGGGGAACTGTCCCTCCTCCACCTTCAGTTTCCCTGAATTCTGGGGCTGCTGGTTCCTTGGATAAGCTGGGATATCCCAAATATCCCTGTGGGGATGTGACTGGAAGCTGGAACCCAGCTCTGTCTCCCTGCTCTCAGGCCTTATCTTGAGGTGTTGTTCCTGATAGCTCTGATATCTCAGCCCCTGCAGAGCTCAGATATTGATGCTGGGCTACCCCAGTGTGGGGAATAATGTGCTCTGACTCCATGATTCAGAATGCTGAACAATTGCTTTATTAAGCTATTCTATATTACGCTAATGCTGTACTAAATGACATACTAAAAGATACTATACTAAAAAACATTAAAGAAAAAGAAAAGAAAAAACTATGAAAAAAGAAAAAACATTAAAAGAAAAACCCATGTTTAAAAAACATTAAAAGAAAAACCCAAGGACACAGCTTTTACTCAATTGGCCAATCAATCCAAACAACCTTCACTGGTGTTCAATTAACAAATCACTTTTGGTAAACAATCTCCATAACACCTTCCATGTGTGCCAAACAACAGGAGCAGCAAACAGAGATAAGAATTGTTTTCTCTTCTTCTCTGATGTTCTCACTGCCTTCCCCAGGAAAAGTCCTTGGGAAGTTGTGCCTGTTGCTCTCTCAGAATCTAGTTTCTCCAATAGGATGAGTTCTGTGGGTAATTGATGGTCCCACAAACCCTCTGTGGGATAAATGCAATGGCAGGAACCCATTGAGCTGAACCCTAGAGGTTTTTAATCCCAAACCCAAGTGCTGTTCCACCCAACCCAAGCCCTCTGCACGATTCCAAACCTCTGCTGGGTTTATCCTGCTCAATCATGAAAATAAACGTTGTTTTGGGAAGAGAGGTGCTGTGAGGAGCCTTGGGTGGGAATTACTGCTGAGGGCAGTAATTTGTGAGCTGGGGGCAGCTTTTGTGCCCTTGCTGGCTTTTAGGGCTTGTCACGTGCCAGAAGTGTGGCAGCGAGGCTTTGGTTGATCATCAGATTTCCAGAAGATTCCCAGGGTGTTGTTCTTCCCACCAGTGTCTCAGGTCCTGCTGCAGCTCCATGGCTCTGTGCCAGCACTGAGGGCACAGCAGAGAGGCTGTGCTGAGCTCTAGGAGGGGTTTATCCCTGCAGTGGCTGCTGCAGCTCCTCAGGTACAGACCTGGGATCCCCTTCCACCACAGCCCATGGCATTTCCTGGCACTTATTCCTCCTTTAAATCAGTCCAACCTTGATTTTTGATTTTTTTTTCCTATATTCCAGCCCCTTCTAGAGGCTTGATGCTAGAAAGTGCTGGAAAAAAATAGTTTAAAATTGTCTATCTCTGATCTTGAGCTTGAGTGAATCACCTTGTACCTTTGGCTGTTGGATGGAAAAGGTTTCTATTAACAAAACAATCTGTTTCCTGGGAGAAGACCCTGAGCTTTGAACTCTGTTTTACCCAACCTGACCCAGCTGAAAATTAGGACAGAGTGTTATTCTGGCTGTCTGGGCTGCTGAAAACAGGGATGCTCCAAGCTGGGCTTTAACCCCTTTGCTGCTGAGGAGTTTTTGGAGCGTGGCTCCAGCTGCAAAGCCCTCCAGAGGTGCAGCAGCATTGTTATCTTTGTCAATAGAACATTGTTATCTTTGTCAATAAAACACTCCTAGGCTCCTCAGGCAAGATACCAAGTTAGAAACCCTTTCCAAAACCGTGGCATTAATTGTGTATCTGTGGTTGCTTTATTAATGAGCCCCATATCAGTTGTTCTGTTATTTTGCTTGGGCTCAGCTTGAGGGAAGAGGTCTGTAATTACTCAAAGCTTCCCATTTGCCTTTTTTATGCCTTTCTTTTTTTAAATTCCATATTGGCACAACACAAAGCCTTTTCCCAGCCAGTCCCCTGGAGCTTCCCCAGCTCTCTGAGCCAAACTGAGAATTCAGTGCTCATCCTGGGGAGAGCCTGGGGTTTTAATGCTTTTGGGGTGGAATTCTGGGGCTGGGATTGAGAAACCTCTGGAATGGGAAGCATTTCCTTGTCATTTGGTTATGTCATCTGGATTTTGTAAATGTGGACAGAACTGGGGTTCCCCAGCTCTACCCAGGTGGTTGCTGTGGTTGTGTCAGTGCCACGTGGCAGGTGACAATGGGGACCCAACATGTGGCTGGGGCAGACAATTCTCCAGCCTTTATTTTCCTTCTTTAATCCAATTTTCTGCAAATCACAGACCCTGCCTTGCTTGCCACGTGCCAATTCCTTCTTTTTCCCCTTCTGTTTTGTCATCCCTAATGGCTGCTTTCAATCTGGGCTCCCTCCCCACCTCCCAGCTGGAATTTCTGGGAGTTCAGTCCCACATGCCTCACTCGACTCTCACGCTTTTGGACAGCTTCAGAGCTGTTCCCAATTTGTCCCTCTCAGCTGGTTCTCCTCTAAATTTGGCCACTTTGGAGGAGCAAGGATGGATTCTATTGATTTTGGCTTTTAGTTGTGTTTACAAAGCCAGTATAATTCAGCCTTGTGCTCACTAATTTCTCTTTAGAGGCCCTTTTCCCTTGAGCTTGGGAGATGGGAGTTTCCAGAGTGGACCTTTCCCATGTCAAGTGTTGAAGTTGAATTAAACTCCCTTTTTTCTTTACTGTGTGGGAATGCTGGGCTTCCAGCGCCAGCTGCCAGGCCTGGATGTGGCTTCCCACTGGGGTTCCCAGGCTGGCACATCCTGTGGGGCTGCTCTGCACCAGCCTCACCTCCTGGGAACCTGAACACTTCAGCTCCTGCAGCTCCTCTCAGCTCATGCTTAATTAGATTTGGGAATTCTCACCACGCTTTTCCTCTCCTGCTGGTTGAGTTGCAAGGAGATCTGAGCAGCCTGGCCCACGGAAGGTGTCCTGTTGGGATCTCTAGCTGGTCAAAGTGAAAGAAAAGTTAGAAAAGTTAGAAAGTCTCTTCCCAGCCAGCAGTTGAAGAAGGAGTCAGAGCTCTTCATTTCTCGGTCTCAAGGTTGTTTATTGCATCTTATCTATAAAATTCTTTCTCCTGTCCAGCCAAGGTCTGCTCAGCAAGACAGTCCAGGCACTCTCTGCCTGCCCCCAGGGCGGTGTTATGTCTTTATACTAAAAACTACATTGGGTACAATGTTTACAATTACTTTCCAATACCTATCACCTATGCTAGACAGTGAGCTTCTACTCCAAACCAATCTAAAAAGCATCACAGCAGAAGGTGGAGGCCAAGAAGATGGAGGAGAAAGGCAAGACACATCCAGATTCCTCCATCTTGCCCCCCTGAATCCCCATTCTAAAAACCCCAAAATCTCTGGCTCACAGAAGTCACTGTAAAACTTCTTGCCCAGAATGGGAGCCAGGTGAAGGGCTCAGCCCATGGAATGTGGGGAGAAGGATGGGAAGGGCTCTCCAGGTCCTCCCTCCCCGCCCTGCAAGGCAAGCGTGGGGCTGCATCTCCCTCTAGTGACTCCTCTCAGCTGCTTCCTCGAGCAGCTCCTCCACCAGGAGCCACCAGGCAGGGCTGGTGCCACCAGCTCCAGGTGTCACACACTGTCTTGGGATGTGCAGGAACAGCAGGTGTCCCTGGTGGAAGGTCAGTTTTGGTTTGCACGTGGGTGCAGTGTCCTGCTCAATGAACTGTCCCAGAATTTGAGGGCTTCTGCCTGGTGATCACCAGCTGTGCCCTGCATTGTTCCCCCAGCAGCATTCCTGTGTGTGGGAAATGAGGAATTACAGAATCATTAAGGTTGGAAATTATCTCCAAGACCATCGAGTCCAGCCTGTGACCAATCCTTGTCACCCAGAGCAGAGCATTCCATGGACACTCCCATGGCTGGTGACTCCACCACCTCCCTGGGCAGGAAAAAGGGAAAAAAATAAGTGAACGCTTCAAACTTCATCTTTTCCCTTCTCCTTTTTCAGGACTCCAGACTCACCAGCTCAGATTTGGCCCCGGGGCCACCTTGGCCATGGGAGGACACCCAGGGCACCCTCAACCTCCAACCTGATGGGAGTGCCCTGGCTTCCCTCTCTGCTCACGAGATGCCATCAGCTGAGGAGGAGGATGAGGAGGAGGGCAGCCTTTCCATCGAGGATGAAGGCTTTGAGCTGCTGAACTCCACCTACAATAAAATTACCGGCCCCGGCAGGCCAGCGGTCAGGAGAACCTCAGGTGAGTCCACGATTTTCCTCCTTTTCTCCATCACAATTCCTGGGAATCTGACAGTGCTTCCTCCACCCAGGAGCCTCCATCAAGCCCCCCCGAGCAGCCAAGAAGGACCGTGGCTCAGACCAGGAGGAGAACATCACCACGGAGAAGCTGTCGGGGGACGCGGGCACGCGGCGGCTCCTGCCAGGCAAACCCTTCCCCAAGGAGTCTCCCCCTGCTCTTCGGGGGTCTGCTCCCAAAGGAAACGTCCCCAAAGGTCCCCTCAGGGCAGGGGCAGGGCTGGGTGGCCCAGAGGCTCCTCCTGGAGCGGGACATCCTGGATTGTGGGTGGCACAGCAGGGCTGTGTGGTGAAACCGGGGCCACCGGGGCTGCCGGGACCGCCGGGGCTGCCGGTGAGTGCAGGGACAGGGAGGGGAAGGGCTGCTGGGATGGGGACACTGCACAGGGAAGGCTTCCCCAGGGTGGGGAAACTTCCACAGGGTAGGAAACATTCCACAGGGTGGGGAACCTTTTCCAGGATGGGGAACGTCCAGGGTGGGAAACATTCCACGGGGTGGGAAACCTTCCCCAGGGTGGGAAACATTCCACGGGTGGGAAATGTTCCCCAGGGTGGGAAATGTTCTCCAGGATGGGGAACCTTTTCCAGGATGGGGAACATCCAGGGTGGGAAACATTCCCCAGGATGGAGAAACTTCCCCAGGGTGGGAAATGTTCCCCAGGATGGGGAAATGTTCCTCAGGATGGGGAAGTTTTCCCAGGATAGAGAAACTTCCCCAGGATGGGGAACTTTCCCAGGATGGGGAAACTTCTCCAGGATGGAGAAACTTCTCCTGAGTGGGAAACCTTCTCCAGGGTGGAAAACATTCCCCAAGATGGGGAAACTTCCTCAGGATGGAGAAACTTCCCCAGGATGGGGAACCTCCAGAGTGGGGAACCTTCCCCAGGATGGGAAACCTTCTCCAAGATGGAGAAACTTCCACAGGGTGGGAAACCCTCTCCAGGATGGGGAACCTTCCTCAAAATGGGGAACCTTCCCCAGAATGGAGAAATTTCCCCAGGGTGAGAAACCTTCTCCAGGTTGGAGAAACTTCTCCAGAGTGGGAAACATTCCCCAGGATGGGAAATCTTCTGCAGGCTGGGAAATTCTCCAGGATGGGGAAACTTCTCCAGAGTGGGAAAATTCTCCAGAGTGGGAACCTTCTCCAGGATGGTGAACTTTCCCCAGAATGAGGAACCCTCCCCATGCAGGCACAGTGGGGCTGTGCATTGACCTTGTGAAAAGGTTTTTAATATTCCTGGAGAAGCTTCACTGGAGAGAAGATGATTGCCTTGTCCTCCTTGCTCTATAGATGATCTCAAATCATTTAATCACACTGTGGATTTTTATTTCCCACTGGTCCAGCACAGAATTAGGCTGAGGGCTCAGAGGGGACCAAGCCATCTCCTGCAGTCCCCACACAAACCCTGCACCCACACATGGACCCAGCTGGCTTCATTGGTTTGGGCTTCTGCACCCCCAAATTGATGCCAGGCTCAAAGCAGAGCACTGAATTTATCTTGTAATAAGTTCTGACTGTTTTGCAAGTCATTCAGTGGGTGTAGAGGATGAAAAAAGGGAAATTTAGAAAAAAAAAAGGTAAATTTAGACTAGAGAAATGTGTAGAGGAGTCACTTCTTCAGTGAGGATGAAAAAAAGGAAAATTATAAAAAAATGTAGACTTGAAATAGAAAAAGCTTTAGAGGAGTCTTTTCTTCATTGAAGAGTAGCTGAAAAATGGTTTTAAATATATTTTTCCATGTTTGTTTATCCTGCCAAAATTATTCCCGTCATTTGGTTTTATTTTCTTAACAATTTCTTTAGAAAGTTTTATGTTATTTATAGAAAAATAGAAAAAGCTTTAGAGGAATCTTCTCTTCATTGAGGAGTAGCTGAAAAATGGTTTTAAATTTTTTTTCATGTTTATTTATTCTGCCAAAATTATAATAGAAAATAGAAATAGAAAAAGCTTTAGAGGAGTCTTCTCTTCATTGAAGAGTGGCTGAAAAATGGCTTTAAATATTTTTCCATGTTTGTTTATCCTGCCAAAATTATTTCCCTCATTTGGTTTCATTTTCTTAACATTTTTTTTAGAAAATTTTATTTTATTTCCCCATTGAAGTGACCCTGGGCACCCTCTCTTCCCTTTCCTTCCATCCCTGTGGAAGCTGTGGGGTCCTGCAGGGCCATTCCCATGGCTGTGCTTGGGGGACCTGGCACTAAATCCATCATCCCCGAGCCAGGCTTGGTTTAAATTTAGTCCTGCTAACTTCCCCCTCAAGCCATCTCTCTTGCCTGCAAAAATAGAAGAAAATGGCAAAAGAAACAGATGCTGGAGGCTGAAAAAATCCCAGGAGCAGGGGAAACGTCACGAGGTGTGAGAGCCCTGCTGTCAGCCTGCAGGAGGGACCAGCCAGGGGAGCTGTGACCGTGCTCACAGGGGTCTGAGGATGAGGGAAGGGACGAGGATCTGACTCCATGTTTCAGAAGGCTGATTTATTATTTTATGATATATATTATAATAAAACTATACTAAAAGAATAGAAGAAAGGATTTCATCAGAAGGCTAGTGTTGCAGACGTCTTTTATGAAAAATCCTTTCCTTAGGATTTTTCCTCCTGAGAAGCTGGGAGGCCTCAGGAGCAAAATGTAAACAATGATTATCTGCTGCTGTGGAATGCAACAGGTGCATCTGTGATTGGTCTC
>JAWWEX010000059.1:8870162-8882138 GCA_035583215.1 Arremon brunneinucha | reverse complement strand
CTGTTGCATTCCACAGCAGCAGATAATCATTGTTTACATTTTGTTCCTGAGGCGTCTCAGCTTCTCAGGAGGAAAAATGCTAAGGAAAGGATTCTTCATAAAAGATGTCTGTGACAAACCTCTGCTGCTCCATGGTGGGGACAGAGCAGGACAGGGGTGTCCCCATGGGTGAGGAGCAGCCCAGGGTGACCTGCTCTTTGTGGGGTGACACAGCTCACCTGCATGCAGAAACTCATTTATTGCTGTTCCTTTTCCCTCTTTGTGGTGACACTTTCTCCATCTCTGAGCAGGGCAATGCTGGCCCCAGGGGCCCTCCTGGAGTTCCCGGTCCAGGAGCTGCCACAGGTGAAACTGGAGGCAAAGGGCAGAAGGGAGAGAAGGGCCGAGAAGGTTTGCTGGCAAGTACAGCTGGGGCTGGGCCCCCTCACCCTCCAGTGTCCCCAAAGGCTGCCTGAGGGCTGCCCAGGAGGGCACCCAGCCCTGGTGGGAAACCTTGGGCTCTGGGAACTGCAGAAAACCCTAGGAACTGTCAAATCTCCATAATTAGGGAGCTTCATGTCTCACAGGCATGACACCAAAATTGGGTCTTGCTGGCACAAAAGGAAGGTTTGGGTTTGTGGGGCACTTTGGGGAAATGCTGCCTCCAGGCAAACGCCAGCCCTGCCAGGCTGGGAACATGTCTGCCTCTGTGTGCCAGGGCCAGGGCGGGGTCACTGGAGCTGCAGGACCTGCTGGAGCCAGAGGATGGTTTGTAAGTCAGATCTTGTCCCCTGTCCCTCTCCAACCTGTCCCACACATGGTGAGGGGACATTTGTGTGACTGGGAGCACTGGGAGGGGACATTTGTGTGACTGGGAACACTGGGAGGGCCCATTTCTGTCACTGACCTGGTGAGAGGACATTTGTGTGACTGGGAACACTGGGCAAGGCCCATCTCTGTCACAAGCCTGCCAGGGGACATTTGTGTGACTGAGAGCACTGGGAGGGGACATTTGTGTGACTGGGAGAACTGGGCAGGGCCCATCTCTGTCACAAGCCTGCCAGGGGACATTTGTGTGACTGAGAGCACTGGGAGGGGACATTTGTGTGACTGGGAGTACTGGCAGGGGACATCTCTGTCATGGGTCTGGTGAGGGGACATTTGTGTGACTGGGAGCACTGGGAGGGGACATTTGTGTGACTGGGAGCACTGGAAGGGCCCCATTTCTGTCACAGGCCTGCCAGGGGACATTGTGTGACTTAGGAGCACTGGGAAGGCCCATTTCTGTCACTGACCTGGTGAGGGGACATTTGTGTGACTGGGAGCACTGGAAGGGCCCCATTTCTGTCACAGGCATGGCGAGGGGACATTTGTGTGACCAGGAGTGCTGGACAGGACCCATCTCTGTCATGGGTCTGGTGAGGGGACATTTGTATGGCTGGGAGCACTGGGAGGGGACATTTGTGTGACTGGGAGTACTGGGAGGGCCCATTTCTGTCACTGACCTGGTGAGGGGACATTTGTGTGACTGGCAGCACTGGGCAGGGCCCTGCCTCTGTCACAAGCCTGCCAGGGGACATTGTGTGACTGGCAGGGCTGGGTGACCCGGGCTCCTCTGCTTGTGCCATGAACAGGGGGGGACAGGACTCCGAGGTCCTCCTGGGCTCGACGGTCCCGAGGGAGAGAAGGTACAGAGAGATGATGGCTCCAACCCTTCATCTCCGGGTGAAACTCCCTTTTCTGGCCTCTTCCCAAGCTCTCCCAGTGGGAATGTGCTGGCATTGGATGTCCTGGGCAGGCGGGTGACAGGGGGACCTGTCATGGGACACCCTGAGATCCAGAGCCAGCAAGGCAGGGAAGGGTTTTCCATGGGCAGAGCTGTTTCTCCTCCTTCCCCAGGGAGATCCAGGGCCACGAGGTGTGGATGGACCTGCTGGGGCTGCAGGATTTGAGGTACTGATGCCTGGAATGTTGCAGAGCTGGGAATTTGCAAAGGCCTCCCCATTTCCCGTCCAACCCAAAGGATTTATTGAAGGCCCCTTCACTGGCCAGGTTGGGGGCCTCAGAAATGAAGAGGGGGTTTAACACCTCATACTCAGCACTGACTCCCAAAACCCTAAAACCCCAAACTCCCAGTACCTAAACCCCCAAAATCAGACCCTTTCCAGCACCCAGTGGTGCCTCATGGAAAACCTGTTCCTGCTGCTAAATCCTGTTCACTCCCACGTGGTTCCCAGGGTTGGCTTGGCCAGCTGAGCGTGGGATGTGGGACAGGATGCTCAAAGTCCTCTCAGAGGTGAAGGACAGTGCTGAGGGGCTTTTATTGAACCCCCATGTCCCCACAGGGACAGGCTGGAGATGATGGAGCGAAGGGAGATGGTGGCAAGCCTGGCCCAGTGGTGAGTACCAGCTCTGCCCTCAAAAATTCCCTTGGGAAAGAGGTTTGGTGGCATTTTGGGATGTGTCACACCCTGGGGGTGGCTGCAAAGCTGCCAGCTTGGCCATGGCTCCCAGCTCTGGGACTGAGTCACTGTTTCCTTGGATTTCCCACAGCAGAAGCTCCCAGAAAGGAATTTTAATAGAGGTGTTAAGAAAGGAATTTTAATAGAGCTGTAAAAGCCATGCCCAAGTGCCAGGGCTGTTGCACAGGTAACACTGGGCCGCTGCAATCTGCCCGAGGCAGCTCCAGGGCTGATTTCCCCTCCCAGGAGCAGATCCACAGGTGTCCTGTGGCTCCAGGAGCTGCCCAGTGCCCCAGGATGGGCATTCTGGGCATGGCAGAGAGCCCCAGATGTGTTATGGATGCCCCAAATTCAGCTGCAGGATAAATCCCACCTGCATCCCAGTTTTGCAGTGCCACTCTGCCCAGGCAAGACATGCCCTTATGGAATCCCAGAATTGGGTTGGAAGGGACCTCAAAGCCCTTTGGATTCCATCCCCTGCCATGGGCAGGGACACCTTCCACAGACCAGGTTGCTCCAAGCCTTTAGCCTTGGGGTGATTTGCTGGGAGAGGTCAGGCTCTGAAATAAACTCTGGGTGGACTTGCTGTGGAATAAACGGCAGGGGAACTTGTCATGGAATAAATTCCAGGGGGGTTTGCTGTGGAAGAAACTGCTGGGGGATATGGTGTGGAATAAATTCTAGGCAGATTTGCTGTGGAATAAACTCCAGGGAGATTTGCTGTGGAATAAGCCCTGGGCAGATTTACTGTGGAGTAAACTCAGGGTGGATTTGCTGTGGAATAAACTGCAGGGGGATTTTCTGTGGAACAAATTGCAGGGGAATTTGTTCTGGAATAAACCCCAGGGGGGTTTGCTGTGGAATAAACTCTAGGGGGATGTGCTGTGGCATAAACCCCAGAGGGATGTGCTGTGGAACAAACTCGGGGCAGATTTACTGTGGAATAAACTCGGGGCAGATTTGCTGTGGAATAAACTGCACGTGGATTTGCTGTGGAATATACTGCAGGGGGATGTGCTGTGGAATAAATTCCAGGTGTATTTGCTGTGGAATAAACCCCAGGGGGGGTTTGCTGTGGAATAGACTTGGGGCAGATTTGCTGTGGAATAAACCCCAGGGTTTATTCGCCAGGGGTGTTTCCTGTGGAATAAACCCCAGGGGGTTTCCTGTGGAATAAACCCCAGGGGGTTTGCTGTGGAATGAATTCCAGGGGGATTTGCTGTGGAATAAATCCCAGGGGGGTTTGCTGTGGAATATACTCTGGGCAGATTTGCTGTGGAATAAACTTGGGGCAGATGCACTGTGGAATAAACTTGGGGCAGATTTGCTGTGGAATAAACCCCAGGGTTTATTCCCCAAGGGTGTTTCCTGTGGAATAAACTCCAGGGGGTTTGCTGTGGAATGAATTCCAGGGGGATTTGTTGTGGAATAAACTCTGGGTGGATTTGCTGTGGAATAAACCCCAGGTGGATTTGCAAAGCTCCCTCAAGGGGCAGCTGCTCGGGCCCTGCTGAGGACAGGGCTGAGCAGTGTCCCCTTCTCTGTGCCCTGCAGGGCTCACAGGGCGCTCAGGGCCTGGCAGGTGCCCCTGGGCTCCGAGGCTACACCGGGCACGAGGGAGCCAGAGGAGTGCTGGGCACCAAGGGCCAGCCAGGCCGGCAGGTAACGCCTCTGCTCCATGGGGACATCCCTGGCACAGCTCTCCCTGGGGACAACACCCCAACTGTGCCTTCCCTTGCTGCCAGCATCATGTTTTGTCCCCAAATGAACTCAGGGGACTCTCGGGCCACCGGGTGAAGCTGGAGCCACTGGGCTGAGTGGCACTGAGGTGAGCAGGCTGCTCTCTGCCCCATTCCCTGCCCCAGCTTTTCCAGCCTCCCACACCTGTGTCCTTCACAGAATAACCCAAATATCTGAATAACCCAAAGGTTTGGATTTGCCTTGAATTCTGTTTTCCTTTTTAGGGCCTGGTGGGTGCAAAAGGGGAGCCAGGAGAGCCAGGAAAACCAGGACAAATGGTGAGGGGTGGGATAGAGCTGTGGTGGTTCTCCCTGACAGAGGCTGGGGGATGCTGGCATCTCCTGAGGTGTAAAAGTCCAATGCAGGCACCATCTCCTGCTCCTGCTGAACTCTCTCTGCTCCAGAGAGAGGGAAAATCCCAAAGGGAAGATTCCAGCTTAGAGCATCCTCCTGAGCACACTGGGGCAAGGCAGGGAGGGAAGCCAGGAGGGGCATCCCTGGCACAGCATCCTCACAGAGGGGTTTCCTTCTCCTTTGGGATTTTAGGGGGCTCCTGGACAAGCTGGCCCTAAAGGACGGAAGGGCTGCAAAGGAGATAAGGTACCCCCAAAATCCTCCCCTGGGGATGGCACCTGAGGGGTCTGCCCAGTGGGCATGGGGTGTGCAGGCCTGAGCTGGGGGACCATGGAGAGCAAACAGTGGGAATTGCCCAGGAGGATCTGTTTTTCACCACCTGGCAAGCACAGCATGCTCCTGGGCTGGTTTTGGGGTGAGGGGCTGGCAGATCCTGCCTCCAGCCTGGCTTGGGGGGCACAGGGGGGGCACAGGGGTCTCCCCAGCTCTTGATGCCCATCTCCAGAATCCCCCAGTGCCTGCTGGGCTCTGTCCCCATCTCCTCCTGCCCACTCCTGGGATGTGGCTGAGCTGTTGGAGACCCTCATCCCCCCTCTCCTCTTCCCCCAGGGCGATGCTGGCCAGGAAGGGGACAGAGGTGTCCCAGGAGAAGCTGGCAGACGGGTAAATGGCACTGCTGTCCCCACCAGGGTGGCAGGGAGCTGCTCCTTGGAGCCCCTGCAGGGTGGTCCCAGTTTTCTGGGGGCTCAGAATTCCTGGAGAGGGGATCCTGGAGGGACAAGGGGTGGCTGGATCAGTCTGGAACTACCTGTGAGTCTTTCACCTGTGGTCTCCAGGGCAAGCGAGGCAAGATGGGCCAGCAGCCCCCACGGGGTCCCTGGGGACACAAGGTAGGTGGCTTTGTCAGAGTGCTCTGCCCCCCTGGCAGTTTGGGGGTGCTCCCACCTGCCTGAGAGCCGGGTTAGAAATGAATAAACCATAACTGAGGGCTCTGTCCCCCCAGAGCCTCCCAGCCCAAAAGGGGCATCACCCACAACCCCCATGGGCTGCCCTCCCTGCCCTGGATCACCACCCTGGGCACAGCCAGGGCTTCTCCCTTTCATTTCAGGGCTACCCAGGTGACAAAGGACTTCCAGGACCCCAGGGCCCCCAGGGACTCTATGTGAGTATCAGTGTGGGGTTTTGGGGTGCTGGCTGCTCCCTGTGTGACCCCACTGTGTGACCCAGTAGGGACCTGTTTAAAATGAGGGAGTTTTTAAATGGTTCATCCATCTCCTCCTGTCTGCTCCTCCCAAATGAACATCCCAGGAGGGTGTGTGCAGTCAGACAAATCACATCATTCCCAAAATGTGGCTCTAGAAGCCAAATCCTTCTTTTAGGTATGTGTCTGATGCCAAGCAGTGCTGAGCACTGGTGGGACTGTGCCCACCTTCCCAGAGAGCTGTCACAGAGGAACAAACTGCAGTGAGCAAAAAGGACCCAAATATTTATTTTAATTACTAGAAATTGCTTTTTTCTCTGCTTAAAATAAAAAAAGCTCAACTTTGGCAACTTAAAAAAAAACCAAAAAACCAACCAACCAAAAAAACCCAAAAACCAAAAAACAAACAGAAAAAAACCCCAACCAACCAAAAAAAAAAACCACCAAAAAAACACCCAAACAAACAAAAAAAAAAAAAACCAAAAAACAAAAAGCCCCACAAAAAACCCCCCACCAAGCTGGATATTCCCAGCCATCCAAGGCTCCTCCAGTGCATTTTTAATGGGCTTTGCTGAGGGGTCCTCCTGAAAGCAAAAATCAAAGAAACAATGAGAAAATGCCTTCAGAGCTTCTAAAACTGCCTGAAATCCTCAGGATCCTCAGGTGTGGGGAGGGCTGTCCTTGCCAGGGAGCAGCTCAGCCCAGGGTGAGGCAGTTCCATGTTTCTCTCTTAGGGCATCCCAGGGCTGAAGGGCATCAAAGGAGACCCTGGACCAAAAGGACACAAGGTAGGGGACACATGCCAGGCACAGCAGGGACACTGGGCACAGGGTGGCATTTAATTTGCTGCATGCCATACCTTATTTCCCTCTTTTTGAGCCCTAATGGCTGCACCATCTTTCTCAGGGGGTTGGCCACATGTCCCTGAGTGCTGGGAGATGGAACCTTTAGATTTTCTCCCAAATCCAGCCCTTTTGCAGCTTTCCATCCTCCTGGAGTTGCAAGAAGCAGTGTGGAGCCTTTTAACCCCTGCTTTCAGCATTGATGCTGATGCACCATGAGCTGAACCTCCCTTGTGCCATTCCTGATGGATCCTTGGCTGGAGAAACCGAGCACATCGCATCCCATTGATCCCATCCTGTCCCATGGATCCCATCCCATGGATCCCATCCCATCCCATGGATCCCATCCCATCCCATGGATCCCATCCCATGGATCCCATCCTATCCCATCAATCCCATCCCATCCCATCCCATTGATCCCATCCAATTTCATCAATCCCATCCCATCCTATTTATCCCTTCCCATCCCATTCCATTGATCCTATCCCATCCTATTGATCCTATCCCATCCCATTGATCCTATCCCATCCCATTGATCCCATCCCATCCCATCCCATCGATCCCATACCATCCTATCCCACTGATCCCATCCCATCCCAGGCAATGGGAAGCTGCTCAAAGCCTTCAGGAAAACAAAACTTTGGGAATAATTAAAACTTTAAACTCATTTTCAGCTCTGAGCAGCTCCAGAGAGCAGGCAGAGGGGAGGCTGTGCTGAGATTTTTCCCCTGCTTCTGCTTTCAGCACACCAAGAATGTTCTTTATTCTCTCCAAGTGCTTCCTTCCAATTTCCAAGGTTTTCCTGAGAGATGTTTTATTCTGGGATGTTCCTTTCATCCCTGCTGCTGCCTCTGTCCCCAGCAATGTGGGGGCAGTGAATTTTCAGGAACAATTCTCTGGTGTTTGGGGTTTTTTGCTCCAGAAGTTCTGCAGCCAGCCATGAGTGGGAATTTCCCCACCCACACTGGTGTCCTGGGGGTTCTGTCCTTCCCTTTGCCACCACAGCTCTCCCTGACTCTCTCCTAGGGCGAGAAGGGCAGCAAGGGTGACCTGGGCCAGCAAGGGGACGATGGCTTCAAGGTGTGTGACAAATTTTGCTATTTTCCTTCCCTCCAATCCCTTGTCACCCTGTGTGACATCCTGCCACGTTTCCAGGGCAAGCCAGGACCCCACGGTGTCCCTGGGAGGCCAGGACCCAAGGGAAGGCAGGTAAGGGCAGGGTGGAGAGGAATGTTAGGGACTGAAATGAGTATTTGGGGTGAATTTCTTGTTTTTCCATATAAAATCCACCTGGGGACGGGGCTGGGTTGTAGAAGAATGCAGGGCTGGGTTGTAGAAGGATGCAGGGCTGGGTTGTAGAAGGATGCAGGGCTGGGGGATGTCCTGAGCTCCCTGTTGTCCCTGCAGGGTGACACTGGCCCCCCTGGCCCACAGGGACACCCTGGAATTCCTGGGACACCGGTGAGTCCTTCTCCTCCTGCAGTTTTGGGGTTCACTCCTCACCCCACAGGGATGCAGCTTTGATCCCACCTGCCTCCCTCTTATTCTGGTCCTGTCCTTTCCTTCCAGGGCTTGTCTGGACCCAAAGTAAGTGGTGGGGAGCAGCTGGAGGGGGATCAGTGGGATCCCTTCCCTCTTTCCCACTCTGGGGGTGCAGCTCAGCACAGCAGCATCTCCCCCTTTGCTTTCCTTCCCTTCTGCACCTCCTCCTCTGGCAGGGGCTGAGAGGCTTCCCAGGCCTGCCAGGCCCCAGGGGCACCCCAGGGATGCCGGTAAGCAGAGCCACAAACTCCCCCCAGCCCAAAATGTGGGTCACCCACTCCCCTAAACGTGGCAGTGAGGCCCTCATGCCATGCTGTCATTCCATGGGGATGCCCAGCTGCTGGCACTGTGGAGGAGCTGCTGAGGGGCAGCAGCCAGTGCCACCAGCACTGTCATTGTCCCCCAGGGAGTGGCTGGCCCCCCTGGTCCCAGCGGGCCTGCAGTGATGCTGTCCCAGGAGGAGCTGCAGGTGAGTGACCCTGCCCAGGGGAAGGTGTGGTGGTGTTCACAGGGGTCCCAGGATGAGGGAAGAGATGAGAAACTTGACTTTATGTTTTAGAAGGTTGATTTATTATTTTATGATAGATATTATTATGTTATGTTATGTTGTTATGTTGTTATATTAAAACTACACTAAAAAAAATAGAAAAAAGATTTCATCAGAAAGCTAGCAAAGAAAAAGAATAAAATAATAATAACATCTTGTGACTGATCAGAGAGTCTGAGACAGCTAGACTGTAATTAGTTATTAATTAAAAACAACCACATAAAACCAAAGATGCACCTGTTGCATTCCACAGCAACAGATAATTATTGTTGGTTTTTTTCCTCTGAGGCTTCTCAGCTTCTCAGGAGAAAAAATCTTAATGAAAAGATTTTTCAGAAAATATGTCTGTGACAGGAAGGGGCTGCCAGGGATGCTGTCCCCATGTGCTGCTCCTTCTGAGGTCCCCTGTGCACCAGGACCCAGAAAATCCAGCTACTCCCTCTGTCCCCATGCTTGTCCTTGTCCCCTGCATGTGCCATCCCTGATGATGCTCCTGGTGGGGGGATCTATGGTCAGCTTGGTGATATCCCCTCCTTTTTCTTCCAGCACCTCATTTATTCCTCCAACCACCTGAATTACACCCTGGTCTGGGCTCTGCTGGACACCCTGAGCCGGGAGCTCCAAGCCCTCGTGGAGCATCCCAATGGCACCAAAACCCACCCAGCCACCACCTGCAAGGAGCTGCTGCTGGCTCACCCCGGCCTGCCTGATGGTACCAGGGCATGGGGGCACCCCTGGGCCTGGTCTGGTCTCCAGAGCCTGGGAAGGGACAGGCAGCTCTTTGAAATAAAGAAATTCTGGGGAATGAGGTCAGATGGGCTTCGTGGGCATTGCTGGAGAAACAGCCTGGCAGCCAGGCCACCAGCTGGGGTGGGATGGCACTGTGGGGCACCCTCCCTGTGCCATACCTGGGTGCCAGGACTGTCCTCTCCTCCCTCCAGGGCAATACTACATCGACCCCAACCAGGGCAGCCCCCAGGACGCACTGAGAGCCTTCTGCAACTTCACAGCTGGGGGGGAGACCTGCATCGCCCCCGTGCACAACCAGGTACGGGGTGGCTTTTGTGGGGCAGCTGCAGCCCCGAGGGACCCCTCAGCATGGGTGGGGACAAGGGCTGGTGGGGCTGGAGAGGGACAGGGTGACCAGTCCCTCGCTGTGGTGACCGGTCCCTTACTGGGTGACCAGTCCCTGGCTGTGGTGACCAGTCCCTCGCTGTGGTGACAGTCCTTTACTGTGATGACCAGTCCCTCACTGTAGTGACCAATCCCTGGCTGTGGTGCCCAGTTCCTCACTGTGGTGACCAATCCCTTGCTCTGGTGACCAGTCCCTGACTGTGGTGCCCACTGCCCTGGCAGGGAGTGAGGGTTCTGGTCACAGTGTGTACCACGCTGCAGGGACACACAGGAGCTCTGTGCTGGCTCCTTGTCCTGTCAGTGCCACTATCCCCTGCTGGGACAGTGTGACAATTGTCCCCTCTCCCCTCAGGTCCCCATCAAGGCCTGGCTGAGCACCTACAGCTCTGAGAACACCTTTGAGTGGTTCAGCACCCTGCCTGGGGGCTTCCTGGTGAGTGCCTGGCTGGAACAGCCATGGGGACACAGAGCTGGGTCGGGGTCTCCAAGTGCCACCTGCAGTGCTGGGACAGTGTGGGAATTTGCAGGGGTCCCAGGATGAGGGAAGAGATGTTAATCTTGACTCCATGTTTCAGAAGGCTGATTTATTATTTTATGATATATATATATTATATTAAAAGAAAATTATATATTATAATTGTACTAAAAGAATAGAAGAAAGGATTTCATCAGAAGGCTTGAAAGGAAAAGCAAAGATGATAACAAAATCTTGTGACTGACCAGACAGTCTGAGCCAGCTGACTGTGACTGGCCATTAATTAGAAACAAACACAGGAAACCAATCACAGATGCACCTGTTGCATTCCACAGCAGCAGATAACCATTGTTTACATTTTTGTTCCTGAGGCCTCTCAGCTTCTCAGGAGAAAAAAACCTTAGGAAAGGGATTTTTCAGAAAATTTCATGCCTACAGGACAGCACCAGGGTCCCCTGGCTGTGCACAGAGGGATGTGACATTCCTTCTGTGAGAAACGCCAGTGCTGAACAGGCAGATGGACCCTGCCAGGGTTTAGCCTTGGGGAAGCACAGCCCCCACATGTTGGATGTGAAAAATGCCATCACTTGTTTTAAAAATTTCAAAAGTTTAATAGTAATAAACTGGTTACAAAAATAGTAATATAATTAGAGTAAGAATAATTTGGACAATTTGGATTAGGACAATATGAGACAATGGAAACAAAGAGTTATGGATGGCCCGGGTACCTCTTTCTGGGCAAAATAAGCCCAAAAAAGGACCCACTTTAACAGAGGATTAACTCTTAAAAACAATCACTGTTGCATATTCATATATCTCATACATGATGCATAAATCCATTGAAACAAAGAATTTCTGTCTGGTCAGTGTCAGCTTCTTCCTCTTAATCCTGAAGGATCTTCAGGGCTGAGTGAGGCAGGAAGAAGTTCGTTTCTCCTGATAATGGAGCAATAAATTCTCTTTCTCTGAAAGATTTAGGTGTCCTGTGGCTGCTATCTCACTGCGAGTCCTTTCTTTAAAAAAAGTATCTTACATAGCATAGTTTCTATTTTAACATTATAACCTAAAACTATATTTAACACGCTACTTAAGAAAACTAATACAGCATAACTTCCTAACATAACAGATACAATATTCATTTTAACATTTGAGAAAAGCCACTGCTAAAACAGGCATTTTTCCCGCCGGATTTCCCCGCAGCTGGAATACGCGGGGGCCAGCCCGGTGCAGCTGCGCTTCCTGCGCCTGCACAGCCACCGCGCCGCGCAGCAGGTCTCGTACTCGTGCAGAGCGGCCCCGCAGCGCCGCCGGCCCCAGCCCCGCACGGAAATCCGCTTCCTCAGCGACTGCCGGCAGCACAGCTACAGCGCCAGCCTGCACGGCTGCCTGGTGAGCCACCGGCAGCCCTTGCGCCGGGTTGTACATGAATGCTCCAATTTCATAACGAATAAATTATTTATTAAATTAAATACATTAATAAAGTATAAATAATAATACATTATTATAATAGTTATTAATTATAATTATGTATTGAATTAATAAATAATTATAATAAATATTTATATTTTTAAGTTATTATAATTTATTTTATATTTATCTATAATTATATATTTTAAATTATTATAATTTATTATTATCTATAATTAATTTGTCTATCTTTAATTTCTTTTTAATTTTTATATTTTAATATTTTATATTAA
>JAWWEX010000059.1:8852025-8870062 GCA_035583215.1 Arremon brunneinucha | reverse complement strand
AATATAATATAATATAATATAATATAATATAATATAATATAATACAATATAATATAATACAATATAATATAATATAATACAATATAATATAATATAAATATTATATTTATTTTTATATTTTTATCGTTTTAATTATTTATATTTATCATTATTTATACTAATATAATATAGTAATATATTAATAATTATTTTTATTATAAATATAACGTTATTAATAAATATATTAATAAATAATCTATAATTATTTGTTTAAATAAATAATTATAATTATTAATAATGATTATTATAAAATATAATTATTAATTAAATCATTAATATTTCTTTTATATTATTCTTAATTTTTATTTTTAATTATTTTCAATTTTCAATTTAATTTTTAATTTTAGTTATTTATATGTTTTATAAATAATATTTTATATAAATATATATAATTTTATAATATACATTTCTATAAAATATGTAATTTATATTATAGATAATATACATTTATATAAGTTATATAATATATAATTTTTATATTTTATATACTTTTATTTATATATTTAATATTTATTAAATGTAATGCTTTATTAAATTAACACATTATAAATTTGGAAAAAGCCACAAGCAGTTTCCACTCTGAGCCGATCAGGGTCGGGGAGACTCAGAATTTGGCCTCTATCGCCCCAAAGTCCCTGTGGGTCTCCAAATGTCATTTCTAAGGAGTCCCTTTTATACAGTCTCTTGGGCTCTGGAAGGGGCTCTTTTTTAGCATATTTTAGGATATTATCGTAGTTTTTGTTTCTTGCTGCCATGTTTCTCGGAATCAGTGGATAATTGCTGGAATCCTGTCAGGAGAAAACTTCCTTGGATAAACTTCTGATGATGCCTATCAAATGCCTTCTGCTGGGGTCTTGTCAGACAGAAAGAATCCCTTGAAATATCCATCCCTGGAGACAATCATCTGATGACACCTGAATCTCCATTTTTATCACTTTGCCTATTACTGCTTGTTGCCCCACACTGGCTGTGTACACAAAATGCTGTGGGTTTCATTTCCTTTAGCACAAATTATTTTATAACATATATCACACCTGCAAAAGGCTCCTGATGTTTGGAGAGCCCTTTGGAGAGTGTTTGAAGCCCTGCAGTTTGGGATGGAGCAGGGGGATGAGGCTGCACAGGGTGGGATGGGGATGGAGAACATCCATTCCTTTGGAGAGTGTTTGAAGCCCTGCAGTTTGGGATGGACAGGAGGGATGAAGCTGCACAGGGTGGGATGGGGATGGAGAACATCCATTCCTTTGGAGAGTGTTTGAAGCCCTGCAGTTTGGGATGGAGCGGGGGGGATGAAGCTGCAGATGGTGGGATGGCAATGGAGAACATCCATTCCTTTGGCCCAAGGAGCTTCCTGGTCTGGGAATGTGCCAAGGAGGAGGAACCAGCCTGGAAAAGCCAGGAAGGGCTGGGGATGGAGCCAAGGGAGCTCCAGGCCCTCATCTGAGGGGTTTGGTGGCACTCAGCTGTCCCTGGTGGTCGTTTCAGCTGGACAACGAGTCCTCCATCGCTGACACCATCTTCCAGTTCAGCACGGAGGAGCTGTGGCTGCTGCCCCTGCGGGACCTGGCTGTGTTCCACAACGGCGACGCCTCGCACCAGTTTGGTTTCACAGTCGGACCAGTTTGCTTCAGCTGAAAGTGGTGCCACCCAAACCGAGCCAGCCGGTTCTGTCCCCACCCAAGAGCCATCCCAGTGGGGACAAGCGGAGCTGGAGGTGGCACAGGGCTCCCAGCTGCTCCACAGAGTTGCTGTGTTTGGAGCTGTGTTATGCCCTGGACTCCATTTCCTTCTGGAGTAGAGGAATATTGTTTACAGAAGTCATTTCTCTATAAATTATAAATATATTATATATGTATATATTATATATGAGAAGGTGCTGATTTAATGACTGCTTGGGGGAGGTTTGAGAATTATAATTGCTGGAAACTGTCTGTGAGAAAAAAAAAGAAGCAAAACTAGTGCCAGCTTGGGAAAAGGGGAAGGAAAGGAGTTTTTCTTTGCCAGAGTGAAGTACAGAAAAGGTTGAAGCATTGATTGCCCAGGACTGGGCTGGGAAGTGGCCCTGGTGAGCCTGGGAGAGCCCAGTGTGGTGTTGCTCCAGCACCTCCCTCCCAGCCCGACACCAAGTGCTGCAAAGGGGGGAAAATGTTAATTCCCCCCCAAATCCTGCCTCGGTTTTGAGTCTCTTCACTGAGAGGGATTTTAGTGGTGTAGAGCCAGGCACTGCAGCACTGGGTGCCTTCGTGGGAATGTGCACCTGCTGGCACTTGGGGAAACTGAGGCAGGGCCAGCTCAGCACTCTCTGTTCCCAGGTGTAATGGGGATGGTTGGAATGTCCCAGCACGGAGCAAACATCTGTATGCTTCTACTCACAGCTGAAAAGAAAGTTCCCCTTTGTCCCGCCTGTCTGTAGGGAAAATGAAATCACAGAATCCTAAATGGTTTGGGTTGGAATAGAACTTAGAGAACACCTCCCACTGTCCCAGGCTGCTCCCAGCCCTGTCCAGCCTGGCCTTGGGCACTGCCAGGGATCCAGGGGCAGCCACAGCTGCTCTGGGCACCCTGTGCCAGGGCCTGCCCACCCTCACAGGGAACAATTCCTAATTCCCAATATCCCATCCAGCCCTGCCCTCTGGCAGTGGGAGCCATTCCCTGAGTCCTGTTCCTCCATCCCTTGTCCCCAGTCCCTCTTCAGCTCTCCTGGAGCCCCTTTAGGGGCACTGAGCTCTCCCTGGAGCTTCTCCTCTCCAGGCTGCACACCCCCAAAAATCTCTCAGCATTTTCAGGGTGCCGGGGGTGACCAGCAGAAAACCCCTTGGGGTCCTTTAGCTCAGCCCCGGGGCCGGGATGGAGCCGGGAGCGCAGGGAAAGCGGAGCCGCGGAGCCGCAGAGGCCGGGCCGGGCCGCACCCAGGCCGCGGAGCCCGGCAGGGCCGCGGGGAGGAGCGGACGGGCCTGGGCCCGCCCCGCACTACAGCTCCCGGGGAGCCCCGCGCCAGGCACGCACAGCGAGAGCGACAGCGCCGCCACATCCCCGTGACAGGCTGTGACAGGCTGTGACATCGGTGTGACAACACCGGGACAGCGCCGGGACAGCAGCGCCGGGGGGAACGGGCCGGGCCCCGCGGCCGCTGCCGCCGCCACCATGCAGGTGAGCCCCGGGACGGGACGGGCACGGCACTGCCGGCACCGGGACACCTTCCTGGAACCCCGGAAATCCCCCCGGAACACCGTGGTTCCAACCCGGAACCCCTTAAATCCACCCTAGAACCCCGTGATTCCACCCTAGAAACCCGTGTATCCACCCTGGAAACCCCTGATTCCAACCCGGAACCCCGTGAATCCCCCCTGGAATCCCGTGATTTCACCCTGGAGCCCCTTAAATCCCTCTGGAACCCCGTGAATCCACCCTGGAACCCCTTGAATCCCCCCTGGATCCCTGTGATTCCAACCTGGATCCCCTTAAATCCCCTCTGGAACCCCGTGATTGCACCCTGTTTTTCCCTATTCCACCCTGGAACCCCGTGAATCCACTCTGGAACCCTTTAAATCCCCCTGGAACCCGGTGAATCCACCCTGGAACCCCATAAATCTGCCTGGAACCCCGTGATTCCACCCTGAAACCTCGAAAATCCCCCCTTGAACCCCCTGATTCCACCCTGGAATCCCATGAATTCCTGCCTGGAACCCCTTAAATCCCCCTGGAACCCCATGAATCCACTCTGGAACCCCCTAAATCCCCTTGGATCCCCTTAAATCCCCTCTGTAACTCCGTGAACCCCCCCTGGAACCCCATGACTCCAACCTGGAACCCCATAAATCTTTGGAGCCCCATGATTCCACCCTGGAACCCTGGAAATCCCCCCTGAAACCCTGTGATTCCCCCCCTGGAACCCCATAAATAATCCTGGAAGCCCCTAATCCCCCCCGGTACTATATGAAGTCCCATCTGGAACCCCATTAATTCCCCTGGATCCCTTTAAATCCCCTCTGGAGCCCTGAGAATGCACTCTGGAACCCCTTAAATCTCCCTGGAACCCTATGAATTCCCTCTGGAACCCCACGAATCCCCCCAGAACTCCTTAAATCTCCCTGTAGGTGTCCAGGCTCAGGCTGGACAGGGCTTGGAGCAGCCTGGGATGGTGGAAGGTGTCCCTGCTCATAGCAGGGCTGGGACAAAATGAGCTTTAGGATCCCTTATAACCCCAACCATTCCATGGTTCTGTTTGATGTTTAAGGCTCCCAGCCCCCTGAAGCAGCAAGGCCTGGGGGATGACACAGTCCTGAGGAGGATTCCAGTTTGGGGACATCCTCATAACCAGTGTGTCCCCAGTGTGGGGCTGCAGCTGGGACTGTCCAGGTTGGGTCAGGGTGCTGCAGCTTTATCCCAAAATGTGGGATCAGACATCCCAGTTGGGCTGGAGCAGCAGGCTGGGATGCAGCCTGGCCCTGCTCTGTGCAGGCACCACTGGTTTTGCTAGAATAACCCCAAAAGTGCAGCAGCTCCTGCCCTAAATACACCTTGAACACAGGAGATTTCCCAACAAGTTTTTGTTCCCGGTGTGAATTCCTGCGGGGGAGGAGCTGGGTGCAGCCTCACCTGCTCAATCCAATCCCTGCTGCAGGGCAGGTGGGGGAGGACAGGGTCCCCTCCCTCTGAACAACATCCCTCAACACCCTGGGACATCTCCCTGCTGGTGGTGGCTCTTCCCCGTTGGGAAGGATGCAAGGATTTTTAGAATTTTGGCCTCTTGACCTTCACCCACCAAGAAATCCCTCTGTGGCATCGCTGTTGGCCCAAGGAGTGTTATTTTGGTGTCACACCCATGCTGGGCACCCCAAAAAAATGTGGCTCCACCTCAGGCTGGGGCAACAAAGGGATGTTTTAGATCTCTGGAACAGGCTGCCCAGGGAAAGGGTGGAATCACCACGCCTGGAATTGTTCAGAAAACACAGAGAGGTGGCACTTGGGGACAGGGTTTAATGGAGGCCTTGGCATGCTGGGTTAATATTTAGATTTCATTATATTCGGTAGCTTTTCCAAAGTTAATGACTCTGATTTTGCCCATCACTTCTGTCCCCTATCCCTAAAACACTCACCTGCTCCTTCTACCACCTGTGGGTGAAGCTTGTGAAGGAGAAATAGCTTCATTTAAAGGCTAATTATCATTAATCTGTGGCCAAAGGAGGCTTAAAAGGGTGAGCCAATTACATGTGCTAATGTGCTGTGGGTAAGGAGGGCCGAGGGCTGTAATTGGAGCCGGGCTGTGGCCTGAACACCCACGGGCTGTTGGATGGTATTTGTGGCTGAGGCTGGTCCTGCTCCTGTCAGTCACCTCTGCCGGTGTTGGAAAAGGCAGGAAAGAGCAGCCAAACACGGATCTGTGCAGGAGAGCAGCAGTTGTGAGCTCCACAAACACCTCCTAGGGAGGCTCACCAAAGGGAGCACGAAAAACCCAGCAAAATTCCACCTTTGGAGCGAGATGTGGCAGCTGTGTGAGCTCTGCAGCTGATGTTACACAAGAGCAATTCCTGCTCCTCCTGTTTCAGCAGGGTGAAGGAGGAGGGGTGCTGCCTTTGCACGTCCTGGCAGTGTTGGGATGGATGCTCCTGTGCCAGGGAGGCACCCCTGGACCTGGTCCCTGTTGTTGGGTAGTCACATTTGTGGCTCTGGGTGCCTTGGTGATTGAGTTTTGGGTGTCCTGGCAGTGCAGGAGGTTTCTGTGCCCTGGGATGCAGAGGGGAGCAGAGGCTCTGCCCACCAGCTTCCCCTCAGTCTCCACCTGTCCCCAGGGACCTTCCCTCCTCAAATCCATGTGGATGAAGTCCTGGATTCGTTTCTCCTTGTCACAGGGGTAAACTGGCTTTTTGTCACAGCCCAGACACGTACAGGAGCTGCTGCTGGGGGTGGGAATTGTCCTGCTGGAGCTCACAGGACAATCACAGCTCAGCATGACTGTGGTTGTCTGTGCAAGTTCCTCTTCCCGTTTCAGGGCTGGGGAGAACCTTGCACCATTTGGGGACCCCCCAGCTGAGCATGCCAGGGTGGGGGTGCAGGGCCTGCAGGCAGTGTGGGCACCCATCACCCAGGGCTCCTGCACTGCCCTTCCCTGGGCTCTGTTCCAGATGACCTTCTACTTCTCGGACACAGTCGTGCTGCTCTTCGACTTCTGGAGTGTCCACAGCCCCACAGGTAGGCTGCCAGCCCTGGGACATCCATCCATCCATCCATCCATCCATCCATCCATCCCTGTCCATCTGTCTCTCTATCCCTTCCTTCCTTCCTTCCTTCCTTCCTTCCTTCCTTCCCTCCCTCCCTCCCTCCCTCCCTCCCTCTCTCCCTGTTCCTTCATCCTTCAATCCTTCATCCTCAAACAGCCTTTCCAACCTAATTCTGTGAGTTAAAGAGCTAAATACACAATTTCCTGACATTTTAACAACCCTGCTGCCCAGCCCAGTGCCAGGAGTCCCCCACATCCCCCTGCCCCTGTAGATATTCCCAACCCCTCCATGCCAGGCCCTGCTGTGTCCCTGCCACCCCCAGATGCTCTCCCCGTGCATGGCAGTGTTGGGGTGTCTGTCCTGCAGGGATGGTGCTCTCAGCGCTGGTGATCCCATGGCAGTGTTGGGGTGTGACAGTGGTCACAGGGGTCTTAGGATGAGGGAAGAGACGTAGATCTGACTTCATATTTTAGAAGTCTTGGTTTATTATTTTAAGTTATATATTATATTAAAACTACACTAAAGGAATAGAAGAAAAGGTTCATCTCAGAAGGCTGACTAAGCTAAGAATTGAAAGGAATGAATCAGCAAAGGTTTGTGGCTCGGACAAAGCGAGAGCCAGCTGGGCTGTGATTGGCCATTAATTACAAACAACCACATGAGACCAATCACAGATGCACCTGTTGCATTCCACGGCAGCAGATAATCATTGTTTACATTTTGTCCCTGAGGCCTCTCAGCTTCTCAGGAGGAAAAATCCTAAGGAAAGGATTTTCATAAAAAGATGTCTGCGACATTGGGGTGTCTCTTGTGCAGGGATGGTGCTCTCAGCGCTGGTGATCCCATGGCAGTGTTGGGGTGTCTCTCCTGCAGGGATGGTGCTCTCAGTGCTGGTGGTCCCATGGCAGTGTTGGGGTGTCTCTCCTGCAGGGATGGTGCTCTCAGTGCTGGTGATCCTGCTGCTCTCAGTGCTCTATGAGGCTGTGAAGATGGGCAAGGCCGTGCTGCTGCGGTGGGCGCTGCTGGCCCTGCCCCGCAGCCTCAGCCACGAGGCCCTGACCGAGCCCCAGGAGGAGGAACAGAGCGACCCCGCGCAGGGCAGGTACCCAGGGACCCCTGGCACCCCCCTGGCACCCACCTGGGGCTCAGGGATGGAGCTGTGGGGCCATGGACAGCACAGAGGGGAGAAGGGCTGTGAGGAGGAACAGTGGGCTCCCAGAGAAGAGGGAGGTGTGTACAGCCTGGGGAGGGGCCTCCAAAGGCAGCCCAGACCCTGTGCAGGGCAGGTACCCCAGGGATCCCTGGCACCCACCTGGCAGGTCAGGGATGGCTCTGTGGCTCCATGGCCAGCACAGAGGGGAGAAGGGCTGTGAGGAGGAGCTGTGAGCTCCCAGGGAAAGGGAGTGTGTACACCCCTCAGCACCCACCTGGGGGCTCAGGGATGGATCTGTGGGGCCATGGACAGCACAGAGGGGAGAAGGGCTGTGAGGAGGAGCTGGGAACTCCCAGGGAAGAGGGAGGTGTGTACAGCCTGGGGCAGCCCAGCCCCTCCAGATCCTCTGGGAGGTGTCCAGGGTGGTGGCCAGAGGCTCATGGTCCCCTCCAGGAGTGGTTGTGCAGGGTGCAGGAGGGTCCTTCTGGTTTGGGGATGGGCACAAGCAGCAACTCAGTCCCCACAAGGCCCTGACAGTTCCCTTCTTTGGAGCCAAGCCCTGGGTTTTTCCTCTTGTATTTAATCCCAGATCATTCCTGAGGCTGCTCTTCCTGCCAGCCTCATTGATTTTGGAGCAGGATTTCCCCCTGAGCTGCTGTTTGTAGCCCCCACCCTCTCCCTGCTGCCCAAACCCCCTCTGGCCTCTCCAGGCTCCTGGTGGGAGGTGATTCCAGCTGTCCCAGCCCTCACTGATGGCATTTCCCCTCTCCTTGCCCAGGTGGTTCTGGTTCCACGTGGCCCAGACGCTGTTCCACGTGCTGCAGGTGGTGCTGGGCTATATGGTGATGCTGGCAGTCATGTCCTACAACGCCTGGATCTTCCTGGGGGCCATTGCAGGCTCCACCCTGGGCTACTTCATGGTGTACCCGCTGCTGGGCCGGGGCTAGAGCCCCCAGGGTGGTGGCACACGTGTCCCACCTCCTGCTCCTTTGTCTGGAATAGCTGCTGTCACTTCTGTCTCTGTGCCCGTGCTCTGTGGGACACAGAACCCCAAGGACTTGCTCTGGGGACAGGGAGCCCCATGGCCATGCTGCCACTCAGCTGGTGGCTGTCCCCTGGCTCTCAGGGACCTTTGTCCAGGTGGTGACAGCAGGGGGGTGGGGGGGTGCTGGCATTTCCTCCCTCCCTGCTTTTCAAGGAGGTTCATCCTGGCTGGGACAGGAATGACCCGGTGACTTGCTGGGGACAGGGACCCTCCTGCCCAGAGCTGCACCAAGCCCCTTTTCACACAGTGCCTTTGGGGACACTGGGGGTCCTGCCACCCCCACCCCACTCCTGTGCTTCAGGGATGGGGCTGGAGCAGCCTCTGGTGGGGCTGTGCCAGGGGGGAAATGCTGCTCCTGGTGCCTCTTGCTGCTTCCTCAGGACACCCCTTTGAATAAAATCATCTCAGCTCCACTCCTGCTTTGTGTCACTGCTGGCTGCGCTCAGGATGTGACACCCCTGGGATCCCCAGCCCTGCCCAGGGAGGTGTTTCAGCAATAAGGAGAGGCTCCTCTGGCTTTAAATAAAGCTTTTCCATTTTATTAATTATTATAAGCATATCTTTAAACATTTGTATAACTTTCTTAATAAAATATCCTGGAAGAGACAGGTTTGAAGTTCACAGAGAAAGGCACTTTGAGGGGGGCCTCCCAAGGCACTTTGGGGGCCCCCTTGAGTGGGTTAGGCTGGGCACAGGTGGGTGTTGGGGTGCTGGTCCCTGCTCCAGGTGTCATCCCCAGGGGTCCTGCAGACCCCCAGCACCTCCAGGGCTTTGGCATCACTGTGTGGGGCTGCAGCACTCCTGTCCCCATGACAGAGGGGTCAGCAACCCCCTGCTCTTTGCTCAGCCAGCACAGCAGATGCCAAAACCTGCAAAGCTGGAGAAACCATCCATGGGAGGTGCTGAGGAGATGTGGAGGGCAAGGGCTGGGATCTCTCCACTGCACAGCAAGCTGAGCCTGGAATTATCCCAGTCCTGCCAGGCACAGCTGGGACACGGCCTGAGTGCCACCTTCCCTGTCCTGCCAGGCACAGATGGGACACGGCCTGAGTGCCACCTTCCCCAGAGACTGAACTCTGAACTTAGAATAGCTCCTGAAATAGCTCCTAGGGGTGAGGGTGGCTGGGGGTGGACACTGGGTGCTGTGAGCCCAGCCTGGGTACCAGGAGCCCAGTCTGGATGCTGTGAGCCCAACTTGGATGCTGTGAGCCCAGTCTGGGCACCAGCAGCCCATGCCTGTCCCAGCACTTTCCTCCTCAGCAGTGGCTCAAGCTCCCCAGCATTGCTGTCCCTGTCATGTCCCTGTTTGCCATCAGGGACAGCAATTTGTCCCTGCAGTTCCTGCTCCCACTGGCACTCCTGGAGCTGGCCAGGTGGGGATGGCAGTGGGCAGGCTCCCAGAAACCCCCCCCATGGATGGGTGGCAGTGGGCAGGCTCTGAGGAAACACCCCAGATTGGGGCAAGGACAACCCTGGGGACAGCCAGGAGTGTCCCACACACCCTCCCTCAGCAGGGCTAGTGCCAGCCCCCCCCAGCAGCCCCAGGCACTGGTGTGGGGGGCAGATAAAGCTCTTCAGTAAAGCATCTCCTCAGTAGGAAAGAAAATAAGGCAGAAGAAGGACAGAGCAGAGCGCAGGGGATGCCCCATGCCAGGCTGGGGCCACCCCAGTCAGACCCACGGGGCTGTGGCAGTGGGACCCCCTTAGGCAGTAAGGTCTGGGTGTCCCCATCCCCTCCCTCTCCCACAGTGCTGCTCTCCATCCCGGGGGTCCTGTCCCCCTCCCCCAGCCCCAGTGTCACCGGGGCCAGTCCATGGCAGGGGCTGGGGCTAGAACTCAGTCTGCACCCCCTCACCGCTCTCTGTGGTGCCCCTGGGCTCGCCTGGCTCCTTGTCACCGTGCAGGTGACACGCTGCTGATGGGCTCTGCCCTCCGGGGGGTGCTGCTGTGACACGGGGCACCTCGGCCTCTGCTGGGACAGGGGGCACCTCGGCCTCTGCTGGGACATGGGCTCGGGGGCTGGCCGGGGCTGCTGTGCCATGTGGCGCGCTGGGCACTGATGGGACATCAGCCCTGGGCACGGGGGACACTGGCACAGATGACCTTGGTGTGACGTGTGGCGCCTCAGCCTCTGCTGGAACATCAGCTCTGGGCACAGGAGATGCTGGGATGGAAGATCTTGGAGTGACATGTGGCACCTCAGCCCCTGATGGGACATCAGCTGCAGACACAGGGGAAGCTGGCAGGGATGACCTTGGTGTGACAGGGGGCACCTCAGCCCCTGATGGGACATCAGCTCTGGGCACAGGTGATGCTGGTGCAGGACGCTGTCTCCCAGTCCCTGATGGGACCTCAGCTCCAGGGACAGGTGACAGTGCTGGTGTGGCACACTGTCCCCCTGATGACACCTCAGCTCCAGACACAGGGGGTGCTGGTGCAGGCCGGCGTGTCCCAGCTCCTGACGGGACCTCAGCTCCAGGGACAGGTGAGGATGCTGGTGTGACATGCTGTCCCCCTGATGACACCTCAGCTCCAGGGAGAGGTGACGATGCTGGTGTGACACATTCTCTCCCTGATGACACCTCAGCTCCAGGGACAGGTGAGGATGCTGGTGTGACACGTTCTCTGTCAGCTCCTGATGACACCTCAGCTCCAGGTGCTGGTGCTGCTGCTGTGGCACAGCTCACCCCGTCCCCATCCCGGGCTGGGCCCTGCTGTGTGACACCCCCTGCCAGCAGCACGCCCTCCTCGCTGGCCCCGCTGCCCTCGGTGCCGTTCACCAGCCGCTCCTCCAGCCTGGCACCATCCTCCAGGCTCTGCTGTGCCAGCGCCTCCCGGATCTCCTGCACCGCATCCGGGGGGCTGGGGGGCACCCCGGGCTGTGCCTGCTCTGCCTGCCCTGCCTCAGGAGAGCCGGGCTGCAGCAGGGCCTCAGCCCCATAGGGCAGGGCCCCCTCGTCGTCCTGGATGACCGACACCACCTGCTTGGCCCTGCGGCGCCGCTCGGCCGCCGGCTCCTCGGGCTGCCCGCTGTACTCCTCGCTCCAGTCGATGGGCAGGCCCTCTCCCAGCAGGTGCAGGTTGGGATCGCTGTTGTGCATCACCATGCTGTCCCTGTACAGGTTGTGCTTGCGCTGCACGGCCGCCTCCTTCACAGCTGGGGACACGGAGGGACAGCTCAGGGGGCTGCGGGCACTGCCGGGCTGGGGCACCTCGGCCAGTCCTGCCCGGGGTGCTGGGAGAGGTGGCTGGAGCTGGGCAGGGGGGGCAGCATCCCACCCTCTGCTCAGCCATGCCAGGGGGCAGCCAGGTGGGAAAGCTGCTTGTGGGGCAGCCACCAGCATCCTGTATGGGGTCAGCCCTCCTTACTGAGTCCCCAACAACCTGTATGGGGTCAGCCCTCCTTACTGAGTCCCCAACAACCTGTATGGGGTCAGCCCTCCTTACTGAGTCCCCAACAACCTGTATGGGGTCAGTCCTCCTTATGGAGTCCCCAACAACCTGTATGGGGTCAGTCCTCCTTACTGAGTCCCCAACAACCTGTATGGGGTCAGTCCTCCTTATGGAGTCCCCAGCACCCTGCACATGGTCAGCCCTCCTTATAGAGTCCCCAACACTCTGTATGGGGTCATTATAGAGTCCCCAACACCCTGTATGGGGTCAGCCCTCTTTATGGAGTCCCCAACACTCTACATGGGGTCACACGTCTTTGGAGTCCCCAGCACCCTGTATGGGGTCACCCCTCCTTACAGAGTCCCCAACACCCTGTATGGGGTCAGCCCTCCTTACAGAGTCCCCAACACCCTGTATAGGGTCACCCCTCCTCATACAGCCCCCAGACCCTGTATGGGGTCACCCCTCCTTACAGAGTCCCCAACACCCTGTATGGGGTCACCCCTCCTTATGGAGTCCCCAATACCCTATATGGGGTCAGCCCTCCTTACAGAGTCACCAGCAACCTGCACAGGGTCATCCCTTCTTACAGAGCCCCAGCACCCTGTATGGGGTCAGCCCTCCTTATAGACTCCCCAACACCCTGTAGGGGGTCACTCCACCTCGTACAGCCCTAAGCTGATCCCCTGAATGAAATCACCCCTCCTCAGAGACCCCCCCAGCACCCTGCAGAGGGTCACATAGAGGGTCTCCTCATACAGCCCCCAGCACCCTGTATGGGGTCACCCCTCCTTACAGAGTCCCCAGCACTCTGCTTGGGGTCACTCCACCTCATACAGCCCTGAGCTGATCCCCTGAACAGGATCACCCCTTCTCAGAGACCCCCCCCCCCAGCACCCTGCAGAGGGTCACCCCCTTCTTCATACAGCCCCCAGCACCCCACATGGGGTCACTCCCTCCTCATACAGCCCCCAGCATGGAGTCACCCCTCCTTGTACATCCCCCAGCTGGCTCTGCATGGAAACACTCCTCCTTATCCAGCCCCTGTCATAGGGTGTCCCCAAAACCCTGTACAACCCCCAAAATCCTGCAGAGGTCACCCCCTCCTCACACAGCTCCCAAAATCCTGCAGAGTGAACATAGAGGGTCTTCTCATTCAGCTCCCAACACCCTGCAGAGGTCACCCCCTCCTCACACAGCCCCCAGTACCATGCAGAGCTCACCCCCTCCTGTCCAGGTGCCACAGGAGCCTGCAGGGGTCACCCCCTCCTCAGCAGGTGCCACAGGAGCCTACCTTGCATGATGTCTTTCATCACTGACTGCAGCACCACCTCCTCGTAGGTGTTCTCCACCAGGATGAAGCTGGCAAAGTCCTCGAAGATCAGCTCCTGAAACTTGGCTAATTCCTGCCAGGGGAGAGGTGGCTCAGCCCAGCAGGTTGGGGGGAATGGATGCTCCAACCCCCTCCATGGGGGTGGACAGTCCTTCCCTGCACCCCAAACCTTCCCCTCTTACCCCCTTGCAGGTGGGGGCCAGCTTTTTCAGCAGGAAGGGGATGGTGATCTGCAGCAGGGCCTCCCTGAAGAACTTCTTCCTCACGGTGCTGCTGTCATAGTCGAATTTCTGCGGGGTGAGAGGTGCCCCAGGTCAGCCAGGGCTGTGGGCTGGCTGCCCCTGCCCACGGGCACAAACCCCTGAGATTTCACCCCCCAACCCATTCACACAGACCCCTCTGGCCTCACATCCCTCTCTGCAGCTGTTTCCAGAGTGTTTCTGAGCCTGGGTAGGAGCCACATCTTCCACTGCTGGCTGCAGGAGGGTTTGGGGGCCAGTCTGAACCCTGGGGGGCTTTTACAGACGTGCTCAGAGGGGACCTGGCTCCTCCAGGTGATTTCCCACTGGCCTGCCCCCAGCAAAATCCATTAAACCCCTAAAAGAATTTTGAAATAGAAAATCCATGAAAACCCTAAAAGAATTCTGAAATAGATAACATCACTGCTAGCCTCTTCTCTGGCCCTGGAACAAGGCCACCAAAGGCCACCAAAGGCCTGAGCCCCTGGCTCACTGTAGGAATGTGCCCGTTGTTGACAGAGTGACCAAGCTATCCTTTGTCCCCTTAAAAAGGAAAGAAGCCCAGAAGTTTCTCTCCTGGATTAGGTGAAAAAAGCATCTCATAGGCCTGGGGGACTTCACCTCAAACTTAAGGATAGCTAATGGACAGGAGCCAAAAAGTCCCACCTGAGCAATTCACTAGAAAAAGAAGAGAACAAAAAACTAATTGCTTTTTGTGAGGTGTTTTTACCAAGAGTAAGAACCTCTTGCACCTGGCTCAGTTTTTCTCTATAAAGAGTTTGTTATTTTGCCTTTTATTAAAACCTTTTTGTTTCCAACACTGCCACAGAAGCCATCCTGCTAATTTTATGCCTCCAAAGGCAGCTGAGCTATCTTGGGTGTGAAACAGACCTCCAAAAGCTTGTAAGACCTGGCTCAGAAAAGCTCCTGTTTCAGCTCACCTTGAGCACCCTCTCGAGGATGCGCTGGATGGATTTGCACAGCTCGTCCTTGCCCTGCAGCTTGCCCAGTTCCTGGTGCAGCAGGGTCTCGAAGGTGTACACAGCATCGTCCATTTGCTGTGGCCAGAGACACGTGGTCAGCGTGGGGGGCACCCAAAGGGTGGGCAGGGGGCTCTTGGGGCACTGCCACACCGAGGTGAGACACAGCACAGAGCCCTGCACTGGTTTGGGGTGGGAGGGACTCTAAATTCGTCCAGAGGGTGAATTCATCCATGGGCAGGGACACCTCCCACTACCCCAGGCTGCTCCCAGCCCTGTCCAGCCTGGCCTTGGGCACTGCCAGGGATCCTGGGGCAGCCACGGCTGCTCTGGGCACCCAGTGCCAGGGAAGAATTCCTTCCCCATATCCAACAGGCAAAGTGCCTTCACTCTGCACAAATCCCTGACCTCCCAGCATGGCATCCACAGGCCTCACCCCCAGGAGCAAGAGGGAGAGGAGGTTGCTCAGAGCTGGTGTTTCACCCCCTCATCCCCTACACCCCATGCCAGCTTAGGCTGGATCAGACCCCAGAACTGGCTCACTGGCCTTGCTGGTGCCAGTGGGCTCTGTGGCAAAGGGGCAGCTCTGCCAGGATGCCCAAGCCCACCATGGGCTCCAGACCAAAGAGGCAGCACAGACATCCCAGCCTGGGCTCCCCAAAGCTCTGTTCCCAGCCCAGGGGGACAAGGGAGCACCCTGGTCCCCATCCCACCTGTCTCATGTGGATCTGGGCCCTCTGCTTGAAGACAGACGTGCTGGAGACATCGAATCGCTGCTGCAGACCCTCCAGTTTCAGCTGGTCCATCTTCTCATAGCACGACTGCATCTTCACGGGGTGGAAGGCCAGGTGGGAGAGCTTCTCCATGTACTGGGGACAAAGCCAAGCTCAGCCTCTCCACGCACTCAGGGCAGGGACATTCCACCCCTCATGAGTGGACTCTCCTCAGCCTGGGCTCTCCCAGTGCTGTCCACACTGGGGGAGGGAGCAGGACTGGCCCTGTCACCCCTAAGATGGAAGCAGGACTGGCCCTGTCACCCCTGAGCTGGCAAGGAGCACCACCAGCACCACCAGCTCCACCAGGTCTCACCTCCACCAGCTTCTCCAGGCCGCCCTCGTTGACCACGTTCATGTTCATGTCGGTGACCTCCTTGAAGAACACCTCCCGTGCCTCAGCAAAGCCCTGGCTCGTGGGGGTCATCAGGGCCTCCAGGATGGAGGAGATGTAGGGCTGCACGTGGTTACGGACACAGACCTCTGCCTTGGGCAGGACAAAGGCTGGGAAAGAGCAGGGATGGGGATGGTGAGGCTCCTCTGTCCTTCCAGCCCTTCACATCACATCCTACACCCACCCCAGTGAGGAGGAGGAGCTGCCCCTGCTCCCAAAGCCCTCCAGGAGGAGTTTCCCCCTTTCACAGCAACACAAGGAACTCCTGCAGGGTGCCCCTGCTCTGTCCTGAACCCACTCCTGCCTCACTGCCATGCCAGGGGGCTGTGGCATTCACATTCTCTGAACAGAGAGAAACATAATTCTCTCTCTCATGTTTTTTCCCGGAGAAGCACAGAGAGAAACCAATTTTTATCTCTGCTTGCTGCTCCTACTGTTTTGCACATGTAGAATGTGGTGGGAAGATTGTTTACCTGAAGGAATTGGGTAATTAGATTTTGGTGGAGATTATGTTAATTAGCCTATCAAGTCCAAGCTGTGTGGACTGTCAGTCTGCAGACAGTCACGAGTTTTTCAGTTAGTAGTAAGTATGATATAATGTAATCATTATATAAATATACATCATATAAATATAATGTAATGTAAATTATATTATATTATATTATACTATATTATATATCATATCATATTGCATTATATTACATTACATTATATTATATTACATTATATTATATTATATTGTATTAATTTTTTCACAAGTCATGAGTTGTTCAGTTAGTACTAAGTACAATGTAATGTAATGTAATGTAATGTAATATAATATAATATAATATAATATAAATCTCTCTTTAATATAGTTATAATATAATATAGTTTTAATAAAATGAATGTTCAGCATTCTGAATCAATAAAGTCAGATGCCAATCATTCCCTGCCTCAGGGGTCACCTTTCACTATAGGGGACGACTGCCCACCTTGTTTCTCTATAGGAGGTGACTGCCCACCTTGTCCCCACCCCCCTGGGACAATGCCAGTGGGGACATGCACCCCCTAAGTGTGCCAGGGGCTGTGCTGCACCCCAGGAACAGCCCCCCAGGAGCCATGGGCACACCCACACGTGCCAGGGCACCCCTGTACCTCGGATCTTGCTGGCCAGGTGCTCCTTGGAGGTGATGATCTGGTCCATGTCCGTGCGGATGGTGCTCTCCAGCTGCGGCCGCTCCTGCTCACACCTGGCCACAGCTGCATCGTACTGAGCCTTGGCCAGCTCATAGACCATCCTATAGACAGCATCTGACACCTGGGGGCACAGGGGGGGGTCAGAGACCCCTCAGCTGCACCCCAAACTGTGCCTGCAGCTCCAGCTGGCTGCAGGACTTGCTGAGCCCTGACAGGACGTTCCCCACAGCCTGCCAGGGGTTTCCACACCAGGGACCTCCAGCGGGGTGAGATGGAGATCCTGCAGTGCAGAAACTGCTTCCAAGTGGTGCTGGAGGGGCAGAGAGGTGAGCACTGCCTCCATCAGGCAACCTGCCCCATACAGGGCTGGGGATGCTGCACGTCCAGGAATGCTGCAGGTCTGGAAATGCTGCAGGTCTGGGGATGCTGCAGGGCTGGGGATGCTGCAGGTCTGAGGGTACTGGTGGTCTAGGGATGCTGCAGGTCTGGGAATGCTGCAGGTCTGGGGGTGCTGCAGGTCTGGGGATGCTGCAGAGCTGGGGATGCTGCAGAGCTGGGGATGCTGCAGGTCTGGGGACACTGGTGGTCCAGGGACAGTGGTGGTCCAAGCAGGAGAGCCCCAGCCCACCCTGAAATCTGTTCTCCCTCCCTAGGCTCCCAGAGCCAACCTCCTGAGCAGGATGGAGCCACTCGCTGAGGCTTCACTCTGACTTTGCAGCCAAAGCTGCGATTTTGGGGTTGGCAGGATGCAGAGCCCTCCCCTCCTCCCTCCTTCCCAGCCACAGCCGCTATTGGAAAAGCAGCGTTTGTGTGTTTTCAGGCCGCTCAAGTGGCCCATTACGAGCCTGGTGGTAATTATCGGGGTTTAAGGTTTTAACAGGCAGCTCTGAAGAGCCCTCAGTCTTTCGCAAGGGTTTGGGCCGGATTTAGCCCGCGCTGCTCTAAAAATGGCTCGCTAAATTTAGCCGGGACAGGCTTCGCTCCGGGGCTGGGCTTCCTCCTGTTTGCTCGGCTGGCCCCAGGCGGGGCTGGGCAGGGCTGGGCAGGGGCACTGAAGGAGCTTGAAAAATCCACTCTGGAGAAAGGACGGATTCTTTGGAAGGGGCCGGGAGAAGGGGGCAGAGGAGCCGGTGGGCACCGAGCCCAGGGGGAAGGGAGGTGGGCACTGAACGCAGAGGGGAAAGGAGGTGGGCACAGAACCCAGGGGAAAGGAGGTGGGCACAGAACCCAGGGGGAAGGGAGGTGGGCACAGAACCCAGCGGGGAAGGGAGGTGGGCACAGAACCCAG
>JAWWEX010000059.1:8812987-8828643 GCA_035583215.1 Arremon brunneinucha | reverse complement strand
GATTTATGGTATTGTAACGGGAACCTCGCTCTCTTGCCTTTTACTCTCTCACCCTCTCATCCTCTCTCCCCCTCTCTTCTCTCAGTCCTGCTCTGAGCTGTGTTTGGCAGCTCCCAGCAGGGCCCTGCACCCAGGCCCTTTGCAATAAACCCCAAGTTCCAAACCTGGCTCCAGAGATCTCTCATCTCCATCCGTCCCCACCGTCCTACCCCCATCGCTCCCACACCCAGCCCATCCCCAGCACCTCTCCCTGCCCACACAGCACCTCTGCCCTCCCTGCCCACCCCACCTGCCGGGACACACCGCACTCCCTGCCTGGCCCTGCGCGGCTCCGGAGCCGAGCACGGCGCTGGAAATGAAGCAGCAGCTCCCCAACCTCCAAACAGCTGAAAAACACTGACAAAACCACTCTGGGGCTTTGCACAGCTTCTGCTGTTCATTGGGCACCGCTGCTCCCACTCCCCAATCCCCAAACCCTGAGTCAGGCTCAGCCCCTGTCCCTAAACCCTTCCCGGGGCTCAGGGCACACCCAGGGTTAGAGGCCAGGAGTTTGTGGATGCCAGTGTCCTGCTGCTCCTGGGAACAAGGCAGCGTGTGGCTGCCTTGGTTTAAAGAAAAAGAGGGAATAAAAGAAAAGGGCTTTCACAAGGGACTTTAAAAAAAGTACTCTGCTTTAAAACCCTGAAGCCAACATTGTAAACCTTAGAGTTACACATCTTTTTTCCTCAAGTGTGAGGCTGATGCTCATTAAGGAAAGTGTCCTAAACTACTATTATTATTATTACTATTACTATTACTATTATTATTATTATTATTATTATTAATAATAATAATAATAATAATAATAATAATAATAATAATAATAATAATAATAATAATAATAATAATAATAATAATAACAACAATAATAGTCCTGTAATAAAAAATCAAATTATCCAATCTCAAAGTGTAGATTTTAATAGGAGGTGCCTACTATGGAAAAATTTACCTGAGCATATGTCTAAGAAATAAAAGCCACAGAAACAATTATTTCCATGACACGAGTACCCAAATGTACTCAAACGTGCGTGCGAGGAATGTGCCCGTGGATAACAAATAACAAATAATAATTACAAATAATAAATATCAAATAACAAATGACAAATGACAAATAAATAACAAATGGCAGCATGGCTCCCAGCGCCTCTCAGGGCTGCACTGAGGGCCTGTCCTGAGCCTCCCTGCCCCAACACATCCCCACAAGGGATGGGGCAGGAGGAGATCCCCGTCCTCAGGAGGAGATCCCTGTCCCCATCCAGCCTCCCAGCCCCCTTTGCCCTTGGGGCAGCCTTTGGGGCACAGCTCCAAAGCCATGGGGCAGAGATGCCCACAGGTGTGCCAGCCCAGAGTGGCACCAGCAGAGGTGACAGCACTCCAGGATGTGTCCCATGGTCAGGCAGGTGGCTGTGGGGGGATGGAGCATCCTCAAAACCTGAACCCCAAAGCCTGAGCTAGACCAGCAGCCCTGCCCTCATCCTGGCTGCAGCCACATCACTCCACGTGTCCTGTGTCCCCCTGGGTGCCACCAGCACCCGGGCAGGGTGGAGAGGAGCTGCCACCCCTCTGGCTGTCCCCACAGCAGGGTGGGACCCAGCACCACCCCAGATAAGGCCCGGCTCATCCCCCAGCACCGGCTGGGCTGCATTGCATCCATCCCTCGGGATGGCGCAATCCCGCCGAGCCCAGCCCAGCTGAGCCCAGCCCAGCTGAGCCCAGACCAGCCAGGTGTTCCCTGCCATCCACACCCTCCTGCCATCCCCTGCCAGCTGGGGGCAGGGAGCTGAGGTCCCCACGGCAAAGGGGACACTGCAAACTTGGCCATCTTCTCCAGCTGGGGCGGGCTGTCCTTGCTCAGGGATGTCCCAGGAGCTGTGTCCCTTGTGTCCCCTCGTGCCCCAGGAGCCCCAGGAGCTGTGTCCCTCGTGTCCCCTCGTGCCCAGCCCCAGGAGAGGAGCTGAGCCTGGCACACTGTCCCTGTGCCCAGCTGGAGAGTGCCAGTGGGAAACCCAATCCAGCCCCAGGGGAGGAGAGTGAACAAAGATTTTTATGTGCATCTAAAAAAACAACCCAACCACAAGGGATTGAAGAAAACACACCTGGAACCTGTCCTGAAAACAGACCTGGAACCTATCCTGAACCCGTCCTGGAGCTCCCTCCCTGCTGCTGGGGAGGGTTCTGTGCCCAGCTCCTCCAAACCCATCCCACAGGATGCTGAGCCACCACTATTTTGGGGTCCGGGAGCTGGCCCACTCCAGCTTTGGGCAGAAAAACTTCTCAAGGGGCTGAGCAGAGCTGGCAGGAGGAGAAAGGAAGCCAGGACAAGTGTCCTGTGCCCCAGGAGCCACCAGCACCCCACAAGGGTGAGATGGGTGAGATCCTGCCCCAGGCCTCTGTCACCTCCAGGGCAGTGTCCCATCCATCCTGAATGTCCCATTTGGGGTCTGAGCTCCCAAGAGGAATTCCCCAGAGAGATCCCTGCCAGGGAAGGGCAGAAGGGGACAGAGAAGTGCAGGAGGGCATGGCAAAGGGCAGGAGGGCATGGCAAAGGGCAGGCAGGCACGGAGAAAGGCACTGTGCTCTCCCAGAGCTGGGACCTGTGTCAAATGTCGCTGCTCTTTGCCTTTGAAAAGGGGGAAAAGGTGGAGCTTTATTCCTTCCTCCCCTGCCGGTCCAGGAGACTGGGAGGAAGCAGGGACTGCTCTGCTCTGCCCCTTCCTCCCCTCCTGGCTCTCCATGGAGCCACTGCAGGCACTGGGACAAGGCTCCAAGGCCAGCCAGGGGCTGGGGACATGTAGATGCCATGGGACAGAGAAAGGGCAAGTGTTTCTCACAGCAGCTTGTGAGAGATTTTAAAGAGTTAGAAAGATGTGACAGCTTGTTAAGCATGAACAATTTGCAGGTAGTGTTTCTCTACTTCATCTTTCTGTTCCTCTCAAAGACGCTGAGTGAGGAAGATGTTTTTGTTAGTTAGCCAATAGAATAGAAACTATCATACCACTCTATAAAAACCCTGTGGTTCCTTTAAATAAATCCTTCTTTGCCTTTTCTACAATCCTGACTCAATCTCAGCGCAAGAGTGACAGGGAGGGGCACAGCCCCTGCTTGGGGACCCCAGGAGGAGGTGACATCCCCCCCAAACTGGGTGGTGGGAGCAGAGCTGGGTCCTGCAGGGGCAGAGCAGCTCCTGGAGAGGTGTGAGACACCCTGCCCCATGAAATGCCCATGGATGAGCATCCCTGCATCCCTCCAGCCCTGCTTCCTGGCACAGGAGCCTGGCAGTGCCACTGGGGCTGGGCAGGGGCTGTGCCAAGGGGCACCGAGCCCCTCTGAGCTCTGAGCCAGCCTCTGCAATCTGACCAGCCTCTGATCTGGGCAGGAGGGGAGGCAAAGGCTTGGGAAATTCCAGCTGCTGGCTGTGTCCCTGGGTGGGAAGTGAATTTGTAGAGAATTTGTAGAGCTTTAAGGCATTTACAGCTGTGGCTAAAGCTGATAGGCCAATAAACACTTATAATAAATTGTAATTAGGAAATAGTTGGCTTCTGGTTGTGATGGCGTGAATTATAACATCTGTATTGTCTCACCCTTCACACGGGACTGAAAATGGAATAAAGGTTTTTAAAACACCTCTCAGCTGCCCTTTGTCATGGGTCAGAAAAGGGCATAAACTGGGGCAGAAAAGGCATAATCTGGGGCAGAAAAAGGATTAAACTGGGTCAGAAAATGGTATAATCTGGATCAGAAAAGGGACTGAAAATGGAATAAAAGTTTTTAAAACACCTCTCAGTTGCCCCATGTCTGGGTCAGAAAAGGGCATAAACTGGATAAGAAAAGGGTATAATCTGAGGCAGAAAAGGGCTTAATCTGGGACAGAAAAAGGCTTAATATGGGTGAGAAAAGGGCATAATCTGGAGCAGAAAAGGGCATAATCTGGGTGAGAAAAGGGCTTAATCCGACATCCCTGCCATGGTTTTCGGGGTGTCTGACACTGCTATGGAGGTGTCCTGCTCTGGGGGTGCATTTCTCTCCCCAGGCTGGCCCGAGGACAGCTCCGAGCTGCCCCCTGGCTCTGTCCCTCCCGTTCCAGCCCTGCAGCTCCCAGCAGAGCAGGGATCCCCTCCGTGCGTGCTCCAGCTGATCCCTCTGGCTAAACCCTTGCTGGGGGAAGCAGGGGAAGCCCCCCCCGAGGGCAGGCAGGGGCACGGCCGGGAGGGCTCCCACCCACCCGGGGAGGCCACCCGAGCACCCCGTGTCCCCTGCCCCGGCACGCCGGGCTGCGAGCGAGCCCCGTGCCCCGACACGACGGCTGCAGGTAAAGCCCCGGCGTGCCAGAACCAGCCCTGGGCGCTGGCACGGAGCCCTGACGTGCCAGGGGAGTTATTTATTTGGCGATGAAAGACGCACGTTTCGTTGGGAGAAACCACGGCACGGCTGCCCCCGGGGCAGGGCGAGGGTGCAGCCTGCAGACCAACCCCAGAGCCCGGCAGCCCGCACCTCCCACGCCGGCTGGGGCTGAGCTGGGGCAGGGGCTGGGAAATGAGTGTCACGCTCAGGGAAGCCACAGAGGATCTCCTCTCCTGCTGCCAGCAGCCTCCAGCCCCGGGGCACGGCACAGCCCGGTGCCTTCTGGCGTTTGCCAGGCACCTCTGGAGCCGGCCCTGCAGCCCAGCTCATCCCATCCCATCCCATCCCATCCCATCCCATCCCATCCCATCCCATCCCATCCCATCCCAGATCCCATCCCAGATCCCAGATCCCATCCTATCTCACCCCAGATCCATCCCAGATCCCATCCCAGATCTCATCCCAGATCCCATCCCATCCCAGATCCCATCTCAGATCCATCCGAGATCCCATCCCATCCCATCCCAGATCCCATCCTAGATCCCATCCCAGATCCCATCCCAGATCCCATCCCAGATCCCACCCCATCCCAGATCCCATCCCAGATTCCATCCCATCCCATCCCCCTGCTCGCACACTCCAATGCCCCACGAGGCTCCCTGGAGCAGGGAGGCTGCAGCTCCCGTCCCAGGGACGAGGCTCGCTGTCACCTCTGCCACCTCCGCGTGGGCTGCTGCCTGTGGAAGTTCCCAGCCCGAAATTAGCAGCTGCTTCGCTCCGTAATTAACGGGCTGGCGACTCCCCGGAGATGCCAGAGCAAGGTGTGAGCTCCCAGGGACCCTCCCTGTGCTGCCAGCCACCCCCACATCCCTCTGCCATGGAGACATCCAGGAGTTCCTGCTGCATCCCTGGGCTATGCCACCCACCCAGGGTGGCACCCAGGAGCTCCTGCTGCATCTCTGTGCCACTCACTCAGGAGCTCCTGCTGCATCCCTGGCTGCTGGCACTCAGCCAGGATGGCACCCAGGGGCTCCTGCTGCATCCCTGGGCTCTGCCTCTCACCCAGGGGCTTCTGCTGCATCCCTGGGCTCTGCCACACACCTGGCATTGCACCCAGGGGCTCCTGCTGCATCCCTGGGCTCTGCCACTCATCCAGGAGCTCCTGCTGAACCCTGGGCTCTGCCTCTCACCCAGGGGCTCCTGCTGCATCCCTGGGCACTGCCACTCACTCAGCAGCTCCTGCTGCATCCCTGGGTGCTGCCTCTTACCCAGCAGTTCCTGCTGCATCTCTGGGTGCTGGCACTCACCCAGGAGCTCCTGCTGCATCCCTGGGTGCTGGCACCCCTCCCTGGGCTCAGGAGCAGCAGCTCCACTCAGAGCTCCTGCCAGCCACACTTCAGCTCAGCCCCCAGGAGAAGGGGTCAATGGGATGCTCCAGGGAAGCAGCAGGATCCCAGCATGAGGGAAGAGCTCATCCTGTCCCATGCTGAGAGCACTCTGGGCATGAGAGACACTGTGCAGTGACACCCTGGCTTCCCAGGGCACCCCATCCCTGCCACCCTGGTGGTGGTGCCCACGCTGGGCATCCTTGCACAAGGAGGGTGAGCCAGCCCTGCTCCAGCCCACAGAGCAGCTTGGAAACAACTCCCAACCCACATCTGGGAGGAAGAGGTGGAGGAGGAGGAGGAGGAGAGCAGCTGAAGGTGTTGACAAACAAACTGGCTGACTCAGGCATGAAGATGTCCAAAGCAGGGGGCAGGAGGAAGCACCGGTCAGAGAGACCTTGGAGAAGGAATGCAGGATCACACCTGTGCATCACACCTGGCTGCCCTGGCACCCCACAGCTGGCAGGGCCTGCCTCTGGGACTGCCTGGAGCCCCCCAGCCCCAGCTGGGAGGAAGGACCCTGCTCCTGAGCCACCCAAGTGACACCTGTGTGGCTGGTGACTTCTGGGGGACATGAGCCTCACACAGCCACCATCAAATGGGCATGGCACCTGCACAGCCTGGGCACTGTGGGCATGGCAGGGCTTCTCCCATCTTCTCCTGCCTTTACCCCATTCCCAGGAGGGGCACAGACCCAGGCCAGGCTCTCCCCTGCAGCTCTGCTGGTCTAAGGAGCTGCAACCTCAGGAAAGGCTGCCAAGCCCAAAGAGCTCCTGTCCTCCAGCACCCAAGGCTCATGGGGGCCTGGGCAGCAAATCCAAACCCCCAAATTTGGGAGGACAACTGGGAAAAGCTGCCTGGAGAAGGGCAGGATCCTTCCTGGGGCGGCAGCAGGGGAGAACAGGCCGAGCTAGGCAGGAAAACCCGGAGCTCTCCCCGCCACGTTGCTTTGCATGCCTGACAGCAAGTCGTGCCTTGCCTGTTGGGCTCCAGCCCCTCCCAGCTCCGGGGGCTCCTCAGGCAGCCAGGAGCCCTGGCAGGAGCAGAGAGGTGCTCCAGGAACCCAGTTTGCACCAGTGTCTCCCAGAGGGGTGTCCCAGTACAGGTGTGTGTGCCTGCTCACCCCAGCATGGCACAGGACACGTCCCAGCCCAGTCTCCATAATCCTATTCCACAGGAATCTTTTTTTTCCCCTCATGAAATGTTTTTCCCCTCTGCAGACCCCAAGCATGGGTTAAATCCCACCCTGGGGTAGCAGCTCAGCCCTGCCAGGGTGCAGCCTGCAAACACCCAACCCCTGCCCCAGCAGAGCCAGATTCCTGCTCAGGAAACCCAGCCAGGCTTCTCCTTGTTATTCTTCAGGATTAGGATCACAGGGGCTTGCAATCTGTGCACAGACAATCTCAGCAAGCTCCAGAGAAATTCAGGATGTGCTTTGGATCCAAACCCGCCACAGGCAGCCCCGAGCCGGGCTGGAACTTTAACTAATGCAAGATGAAAACCCCAGAGCGAGTTCCAAGCTCTCCTTCAAAGCTCAGAAACCTGCTGGCGTCCTGCTGAGCCGCATACCACGTAAGCATTCCTGCCAGGACGGGGCCTGGCAGGGCGGATGGGCTGCACGGCGAGACAGCCGTGCCTGTGCCAGCCCCACGGCAGCTCCTTCCCACAGAGCCCTTGGGGACAAAAGGACTCCAGAGCCACTCCCGTGGCGGCTTTATGGCCGCGACAGAGCAGCGATACGGCGGAGCCACCTCCAAAACATGGGCGGTCCCCATGAGACGCGCAAGGTCCAGCTCGAAGGCACCCGGGCTGTGACACCGCTCAGGTGCGGCCCCGCTTCAGCCACTGGAAACGGGGGGGGTTTTTTGTCAGCCTGGGGAGCTGAAACCAAAGCTGGGACACGAAAGGGCTCGGAGGTCACGTCCTGCCCGCTCAGAAGCCCCGGGGAGCGCAGCGCCAGCATCACGAGTGACGCAAAGGGGCTCGGGGGGAGCGACAGGGGGTGACACCACTTAGAGGGGTCAGCAGCGTCACCACAGACCCCATTAACAGCGCTGAGCCCCCCAGGCACGGCTTCACACCATCCGTCACCCCGCGGCTCCCGGGCAGCTCCGGACAGACAGACAGACAGACAGACAGACATCCCGAGCCGGCGGACACACGGCTCTCAATGACCGCATTGTCACCCTGCCCGTCGCACGGAGCGGGCGGGGGCACTGCTGTGTCCTGCCTGGAGCCAGAACCCTTCACCCCAGAACCTCTGAGAGGGGTTCCTAAGGATGTCCCAGCACTGTGAAGGGGGATGAGGCTCATGTGCCAACTAGCGCCAGCATTATTTTTGCATAAATATATATAAAATTATATATATTATATATAATATTATACAATTCTTATTATATATTATATTATATATATTATATATAATTTTTATGTATTAGTTCCCGTATGACAGCGGTGTCCCTGCGCTTCCAGCATCACCCCGAGACCAGCTCCCCTCTCCCCTCCCCACAGCCCGAGGGGTCCCCGAGCCCCGCCGCCAACACAAACACCCCGGCACAACGCACCCTTTCATTGGGGAGGCACCCCGGGTACCCCCCGAGCTGCGCCGAGAGAAAACCGCGGGGAAACTAAAAATTAAAAACTTTAAAGAGCGAGAGAGAGGCGTGGGGGTCCCGGTAAGACGGAGCGGGGGTTCTCACGGGGATGGAAGGAGGGATGGGGAGATGCCGGGGATCCCCCCGGGATGAGCGGAGCCGGGGGATGCCGGGGGCTCACCCGCGATGTGCTGGCGGCGACCCTCGTCCAGGTGCGTGGAGACCACATCTCCCATGGCGAGCGGAGCCGGGCCGGGCCGGGCGGCGGGAGGAGCGGCGGGAGGAGGAGGGAAGAGGGAGGAGGAGGAGGAGGAGGAGGAGGAAGGAGGCAGAGCTCGGGGCGGCCCGGCAGCGCGGCGCCCCACGGCTCCCCCCGGCCACTCCTCCCGCACCGCCCCCGGCCCCGGGCAGAGGCTGCGGGTGTCCCCCCGCCGTAATTAGCGCGGCTAATTACCCGGGGGATGGGCAGGATGGAGGAGGGGGCCGTGCCCCCAGCCGGAGCTGGGCAGTGCCCGCTGTGCCCCGCAGTGCCACCTGCAGAACTGGCTCCAGGCTGGCATTGCCACCGCCGGGCTCCGTGCTACCTGCGCCCACACCGCGGCCAACACCTGACCTTGGTGCCAAACGGGAGAGGGGCGGCACAGCCAGGGGACCCTCGGCCTGCCCAGCCCGGGGGCGAAGGGGATGGGGTGATTTAAACCCGCCCGGGATGCGGCTGGCATTACCCGAGGAGCGGGGGGCACCACTCAGAGCGGGACACTGAAACCGGGAATGTGTGTGTCTGTGTTTTCCAGGCATCGTGCGAAGCCTCCTCGGAGCCAGGCGGGGAGGAAGGAGCCGGAGGAAGCGCTGGAAAAGCTCCTCCTTCCTCTGGCTGCTGCTGCGGCTCCGCTCCCAAGCGCAACAGGCGGAAACAGCGCGCAGGATCCCGCGGGGCTGCCCGGGCACGATCCGTGGGGAGCGGTGGGAAGGGAAGGAAAGGAAAGGCCCTGCCGCCCTCATTCCCAGAGCCCGGGGTGTGACCGAGGGAGGAAGAGGAGGAGGAGGAGGAAGGAGGACGTGCTGGCGTGCCCAGAAAGTTCAAGCTGTTCCCAGCTGCGGAGCCGCTGCCCAGGGGGATGCGCGCCCTGGGATCGCTCGGGGTGCCTGGATGCTCCCAGAGCTCGGGAAGCTCGGCTCGGTTCAGTTTGGCTCGGTGTGGGGCAGCCAGCGTGGAAAAGGCTCCGGGAGGCTTTTCCTGGGCTGGCCTTGTTTACCCGGCAGCGGTGGGAGGGAGGGAGGGAGGGTTGGAAGTGGCCGGGCTGGGAGCGAGGCATCCTGTTTATCCTCCTGAAATAGCTGCCCTTGGCGGGGCTGGGCAGGGGGCGGCAGGATGGGCACAGCCCCTGTTCCCTGCCCTGCAGCGCTGCCACCACCCCGGCGACACCAGCGGCTCCTCGCCGTGCCAGGGGATGCCACCCTGCAGCCAAAATCCTCCTTTTGGGCACATTATGCCCGTGCCATGCTCCACTCAACTCCCCACATGGCCAAAAATCATCAGCACATCGAGTGGCACAAAGATGCCACCTGCATTTGTCCCAGCTCCCTCTCCCACCAGGGATGCCCACAGTGCACCAACCTTTTCCTTTCTAACACTATTCTCACCCCTCCGACTCATTTCAATAGGAAAATAATTCCAAAGCTTTAATATTTCCTTTTTTATATCCTTTTTTTCCCCCCTGAGATGCCCCATAAGAAGGTTTTACCCTCCGCACGGGGCTTGTTTGCAGTTTGTTTGCCTGGCCAGAATGGTGCTGGTATCAAGGGATTCTTGTGGGAAATTTATCTGCAGCAAAATCTCATTTCCAATAGAAAATCGTTCCACTGGAGGCTTTTAAACACTTTCCCCAGTGCTGATCCCCGAGGAGTCTGGCTGGGAATTAATTTGAAATTCTGCCTTAGTGGGGTGATGGTATTTAAGAGGCGATGAAAATGCATCCACCCACTCCAAATTGAAAATAAATGGGAATATCTATCCATGTAAATAACTTCATTATTAGAAACCCAGCTTCATCCCTTTCAAAAAAGCAATGTATGGAATATGATTTAGGCAGTGCACACAGAATCCTGCTAAATAAACCAAGTAAGTGGTTAAAAAGCCTTATTTTTGAAAAATTAATCCACACAAGCACAGGAGCACTTGAGTCATCACTGCCTCTTTTGCCCACTGGTGTGTTTCTTAAATAAATAAATAAAACCTGAATGAAGAGGTTAAAAAACAGACAGCATTGATATTGTTGATTTGCAAACAGGAAGGGAATGTTTGTGGCACACAGAAATAGCCTGTCAGCAGAGCCTGGAGCTGTCCCACAGACACACAGGCTGCCTTTGGGGCTCCCAAAACCACCTGAGGATGGGCATGATGTCCTGGCACCGCCAGACAGTGCCACGTGTGACACAGCAGGGAGCTTTGGGCACAGGCTCAGCTGCCAAAGCTCGGGCCAGGAAAGCAAAGAAGTTGTTTGAAGGGTTTTATTGGGACTGGAGACATTTGGGAGCTCAAAACTCACAGCAGGTGAGCACATTTTGGGTTTATTCCTACAGGGTTAGGTGCAGAGGGGATTGTCCCCAACATGCTCCTGGTTGGGGTTTCCTTCATCCCTACCACCCTGATGGGTGTCTGAGGATGATGAGGGTGGGAATGGGGATGGGAATAGTTTATTCTTCCTCTGCAGCACATTTTGGTTTATTCCTACAGGGTCATGTGCAGAGGGGATTGCCTCAAATGTGCTCCTGGTCAGGGTTTCCTTCATCCCCACTGCCCCAGTGGCTGCTCCAGGAGGATGAGGACAGGGATGGGGATGGGAATGGTTTGTCCTTCCTGTCTGGCACATTTTGGTTTATTCCCACATGGCTACATGCAGAGGGCATTGTCCCCAGTGTGCTCTTGGTCAGCATTTCCTTCATCTGTGCCACCCTGATGGGTGCCTGAGGAGGATGAGGATGGGAATGGGGATGGGGATGGTTTATTCTTCCTCTCCAGCACATTTTGGTTTATTCCCACATGGTGATGTGCAGAGGGGATTGTCCCCAACGTGCTCCTGGTCAGGGTTTCCTTCATCCCTCCCACCCTGATGGGTACCTGAGGAGGATGGGAATGGGGATGGGAATGGGGATGGGAATGGGGATGGTTTGTCCTTCCTCTCCAGCTGCAGTTTCTGGGAGCCCAGCCTCACACTCTGAGCCCACCCTGCTGAGCACAAGGGGTGCAGACACAGCCCCCCGCTGCCCTCCTGCCTCCCCTCCTGGCTCCATCCTTCCCAAGAATGTCCTTAAATCCATCCCCATTGCAGGCTCAGCTCCCATCTCCCAGCTCTGCTTCCCCACATCCTCTGCAAAGCCCTTGGATCCAGGAGAATAAACCAGCTGTGCCAGCAGCACAGGTGATGCTCAAATGGCCTTGTCACACCCTGTCCTGGGCCTGTCCCTCGTGCTGGGGCTCTGAGGGACCTGGCACAGCCTTCCCTCCCATCAGGGGCTGTGCAGTGTTTGAGTTGTGCAGAATTGCAGGCTGATAAAGTCTAATCATGCCAGCTAATTACGTCTCACTGAGGAGATGGAAATAATGCTTATCTGCCTGGAGCTGATGAATTATCTAGCCCAGCTTGGAAATGAAGGATTTCCCTGTGAATACAGCTGAGGAGAATAAACATTCCCGTGATTTCAGGCTGCTCCTGGGGTGGTGGAGATGGCAGCAGTGAGGTGAAGTAGTTCCCACATTTTTAAAGCCTTCAAAGCCTTCAGTGCATTAGTCCATCATGAAAAAGTGTTCCATACCTGTCCTTCCCCCTCCCAGGACTTCTGGATGATTCTGATGCCACAATCCATGGCTGTGACAAAGCATTTTTTTTTAAAGTTGATTATGTGGGGTATTTTTTCTGCTCACAGCAGTCAAACCAAGCCTGGCAGGGGTGTGCGTGCTCATCCCCCTGGCCTCCTCCTGCCCCTCAGCTGGTCCCTCTGGATTCCGTGCCTGTGAAGGGGGGATCATCGCACCTTGTTCCCGTTGGATTTTCCATGAGCACGGTGCAGAACCTGAGCACCTGCAGAGAGCCCAGAACGGGCTGTTCCCAACCTCTCCCCTCCTCCAGAATTCCTGCAGCCGCTGAGCACTGCAGGATAAATCTCCAGCCCGGTAAATGTGCATTTCCCTCTCACCCACACCAGGAGCAATCAGTGGAGTTTTCCTTCCCCTCTCAGTGACCCTGGCACAGGGATCTATTTCCACCTCACCAGATCACCGGGAAACCCGATCGCCGTGGAGGTGGGATTTGAGGGCAGGATCTGCAGCCGAGGGGAGGTCGGGGTGTCCCTCAGAGCTGGGCTCAAGTTCCCATCCACAGGGTAGGGGTGGAAACACACCTGGGGTCACCTCTGAAACCCCGGACATGTCCTTGTTAAGGGACCCGCTGTGCCCCGGGCTCCGAGCCGGCCCAGGCTGGGCAGGAGGGAGAAGCAGCGGCAGAGAAGGGGGTGGAGGTGCCCTCCTGCTCTCGGTGCAATTACCAGCAGCGTGATTGCGGCAATAAAACTTTGCAATGCTGATAAAGGCGAGGGCAGCCGTGCCCAGCCCCGCGAGGTGATGCCGTGCCCGCGGGCTGCTGCGCCCTCCGTCCCATGCTGACTCCAGCGCTGCGCTCCGATAACAGCGTCATTAACTCTGCTGAATCAGGCCTGCCCCGAGCCGCTTCTGCTGAATCAGGGCTGCATCCGTCAGCCCGGAGCGGGATCCGGCAGCTCCAGCCTGCACACGGAGCGCTGGGCGGGATCCATCAGCTCCAGCCTGGGCATGGAGCTCTGAGCGAGATCCATCAGCTCCAGCCTGGGCATGGAGCTCTGGGCGGGATCCATCAGCTCCAAACCCCGGCTCCAATCTGGGCATGGAGCTCGGAGCGGGATCCATCAGCTCCTGCCTGAACACGGAGCTCTAAGCGGGATCCATCAGCTCCAGCCTGGGCACGGAGCTCTGAGCGGGATCCGCCAGCTCCTGCCTGAACACGGAGCTCTGAGCAGGATCCAGCAGCTCCAAAGCCCGGATCCAGCCCGGGTACGGAGCTCTGAGCGGGATCCATCAGCTCCAGTCTGAACACGGAGCTCTGAGCGGGATCTGTCAGCTCCAGGCTGGGCACGGAGCTCTGAGCAGGATCCATCAGCTCCAAATCCCAGTTCCAGCCCGGGCACGGAGCTCTAAGCGGGATCCATCAGCTCCAAACCCCGGCTCCCACCCGGGCATGGAGCTCGGAGCGGGGTCCATCAGCTCCAAACCCCGGTTCCAGCCCGGGCACGGAGCTCTGAGCGGGATCCATCATCTCCAAACTCCACCTCCAGCCTGATCACGGAGCTCTGAGCGGGCTCTATCAGCTCCAGTCCCAGCTCCAGGCCGGGCACGGAGCTCTGAGCAGGATCAATCAGCTCCAAACTCCAGCTCCAGCCCGGGCACCAAGCTCTGAGCGGGATCCATCAGCTCCAGGCCGGGCACGGAGCTCTGAGCAGAGGGGTGGCACTGACTGAGGGGCACTTGGGGATCCCCAAACCCTCCAAATGGGTGCCAGGGGGCTGTGACAGGCAGCACAGGGTGTCACCCCACCTCACCCCCTGTGGGTGAGCACCCAGGGCAGGGAGCGGCCGGCGGGGCCGGGGGAGCGCAGCCCGGGGAGCGGAGGGCACGGGGGGAAGGAGAAAGAGGAGGAGGAGGAGGAGGAGGAGGAGGAGGAGGAGGAGGAGGAGGAGGGAGGCTCCTGCGGACCAGCATTCCCCTCTGCTGGTCGGCACTGGGATAACTGGTGGCCGCCAGCCAGGCGTTGGCAGGGAGCCGGGACCAGCTCGGTGCAGCCTGAGGAGGGTGCGACAGACTGGCGACATTGGCACCGGCGTGGCACGGAGCACGGGGTGCGGGCACCGGCGTGGGCACCGGGCTGAGCACAGGGCATGGGCACGGGGACAGGCACCGGCATGGCACGGGACATGGGACAGGGGACATGGGACATGCACTGACATGGGATGGGACATTGGACCTGGGACAGGGGACACGGGTTATGGAACACGGGACATGGGGCATGGGACAGGCACTGACAGGGGACATGGGATGTGGGACATAGGACAGGAACTGGCATGGCATGGGACGTGGGACATGGTACAGGCACTGACATGGCATGGGACATGGACATTGGACCTGGGACAGGGGACACGGGACATGGGGCATGGGACAGGGACTGACAGAGGACATGGGACATGGGATATGGGACATAGGACAGGAACCATCATGGCATGGGACATGGGATATGGAACATGGGACACGGGACAGGCACTGGCATGGGATATGGGACATGGGACATGGGACAGGAGAACAGGCACTGGCATGGGATATGGGACATGAGATGCAGGACAGGTACTGACATAGGACAGGCATTGACATGGACATGTGGTGTGGGACATACACTGGCATAACATGGGACAGGCACAGGCAGGACAGCCTGGGCACTGGGATGAGCACAGGGAACAGCTATGGGCACTGCCATGGCATGGTGTGGCCCTGGCTCTGCTCCTTGCTGTGGGATATTGGGAGGAGTGGTTTTCTGCCCCACTCCCAAAACCCGGGCAGGTTCTGGGTCACAGCTCTGGCATTTGCACCAGGGAAAGGAAAAATCCCATGTTTGAGCAATGCTGAACAGCTGGAAACAGGAAAAACCCAGAGCACCAGGCTGGGCCCTGCCTGCACCTCAGCAGGGTCTGCTCAGCCCTCACTGCCCCAGCACAAACACCAGGTCCTGGCATGATTAACCATGGGGACACAGACAAAGGGGACACTGTATTGGATTTGCTGGGAATGCCTTGACAAAGGCAGGAATGATGCATCTGACTCCATGCTCTCAGAAGGCTAATTGATTACTTTATAAAGATAGTATATTCATAAATATATTTATATGTTATATTTAATTTTTATTTATTATATTATACATATATTTATAAATTATATTTGTAATTATAAATATTATATAAATATAATATATTAATATTATATATAATATTAATATTATATTATTATATTTATAATTTATTACTTTATATTACTATATTATATTAAAGAATACGATAATAACTATACTAAAGAATACAGAAAGGATACCTACAGACTGCTAAAAAGATAATAATGAAAACTCCTGACTCTCTCCAGAGTCCTCACACAGCTTGGCCCTGATTGGCCAAAGAGTGAAAACAACTCCCAGCAGAATGCAATGGAACAATCAGCTGTGGGTAA